>BMAO01019326.1:0-18645 GCA_019973975.1 Trichonephila clavata
TTTTATGGTATCCGACTACGTTCGGAGCCATGATTTTGCAAAAGCGTACAAATGGATATTATTTATGATATTTAGTGTTACTTAGAATAGAATGCGAGTAGAAAATTGTTTTAAGAATAATATTACAATAAAAAATTATTTAGATACAATATTTTGATAAAAATGAACATAGAATGACCAATTTTCAAACGATTCTCCTTTATGAAAAATGCTTCTTTATAATTATATTTTGCCTGTATATCAGTGCTTCTCAAACTTTCTATACTTGCGACAAAGTTTTCAGTCATAATTTTCATCGCGCTTCCCTCCATACAATAACAATGTATTCGAATTCAATAATATAATTTGACATAAATCTATAACACGACTTTAATTATAAACCGTACAAATTATCAAGGCAAGTATTAAATTTTGTATATAATTTTATGATATGCTCATAGGGTCACTGGTAATTATTAAACTTATTCTTAACTTAGTTTTGTTAAATTATTTATAAAATACATTGCGCAGTACTGATACATTTATATAAGTGTATTATATCAGTGTAAATGTGTATTTTATTTTTTATGATTTTTGATGATGTATTTTGTTTTTCTTCCTTTCGGTAAATTAATAACTTTTTTATTCTTTTCTTTTCGACTTTTCGATATACTCGCCCCCTTGTAGGGTTATCATACCCCCAGGGGGGCTCCCCCTACTGTTTGAGAAACACTGCTATATTAGCTCAGACATCTGTCCTGGAATTTTTGAAATATATAACTTAGAAGAGGATTTATCCATATTTTAGTACTACAGAGGGGAGAAATTTTAAGAAAAAAACGCCAATATTATTTCAATTGGTAGTAACTCTGAAAATAATGGAAATTTTTCAAAAATCCTAGTTCATGCCCTCTGAGAAGTCTTTACTTAAGATAAGCAAAATATTATTATTACAGAAGCAATTTTTATAAAAGGAGAACGCTCGCGCGCGTTTTGAAAATAGGTTATTCTAAGTTAAATTTTTCGTTAAATATTGCATTTAAATAATTTTTTTTTGTCATACTGTCCTTAAAACAATTTTATACATGTATTCTAATCTAAGCGACACTAAATATCGTAAATATTATCCATCTATGGATTTTTAAAATCACGGTTCCGAAAGTAGTTTGATACCTTAACATTTCATTTTATGAAACTTTATGAGAAAAATCTTATTTTATGCATGCAATAAATGCATGTAAATAAAATGCATTTTGTCTACCTATGTGCCTTATTATTGTTGAAAAATTTGTACTTTTTCGAGAAAGTTTTCGAAAATATCGAAAGGTTGCAACAACGAAGCTCACGAACTGATTAGTAAGAATGATTGTTTTTATCTGTTGATTATGACATCACATGAGTTTTTGAACTAATTGGCTAAAAACGCGTGGTTATAATTATCGTATGACTATGACGTCACATGAATTGAGCCCATTGTGGAGCAGGTATAGTTAAAAAACTAAAATTTGTTTTCCCTCTTTATTTATTATATTAAAACATAGTATATCTATCACAGTTGGATGGAAACGAAATATATCCTTATACATTTTTTAAAAAACACTGTGTAAATATGAGGCAAAATTCATATGTAAATCGACCACTCAGAACCAGTTACAGCCACTCCTGGACTAACAAATGTTTTTATACTTGTAAGATGTTTAGAATGATAAGATCGTAAATTACTGTGAAGATGCTGATATCATTTCTCTATATGAGGCTGTACATATTTTATCCTTTAATAAATAATTCTTATAATATAATGTATTGTATTGAAATGTTAACAATGTTTGCTTTAAAAGGATCAGTTTTAATTATGTACTGTAGTAAATATTTAAATAAAAAAACGATAGTTTAAGTCAAAATATAAGCATATTCGAGTACATTTAACAGATATGTACGTAATTTTCAAGTGGACATGATATTATAGATGGCAATGAATTTAAGAATACGGTTTTTTATGCAATGCGCACATATTCTAAAGTATGAGCTTTCCCTCTTGTTCTTAAATGTACAAATATCCTCTCTTTCTCTCTCTCTATCTCCTTCAAGTTTTTTTTCCTAATTAAAGCAAGTAGCATACATTTTTATTTATGAAAAGTATTCTCATTAAGAAGAAATTTAAACCTTTAGATCTCTCTGATGAGAAATTTCATCAATAAGAAACAAAAACATTTCTTACCTATAAAATTCATTTATTTAAAACTGTAGCAAGGTATTAGTGTTTGGAAAAATTTGGAATAGATTTTGTAAAATCGCTAAAATATACTTTACCAACTTTTGTCATAACGAGGAATATGCTTTAGATAAATTTCTAAACAATGCATATTTATACAATTTTTTTTTTAAATAACGTTTTGGATCTCTGAAAACAGTTTTGAGAATGCAGAAGCTTGGATTTTTTTCTTTTTAAAATAAATTATTCTTTTGCATCTTCAAATGCATTTGTGTAAGCACTTTAGATCTATAAGTATTGATAATTTTTACATGTTTTAGAACACAGTGTAAGTTTTATCAAAATATAATATCATAAGTACAAGTTAAATTTCTTGAATTTTAAGAAAAAGTTAAAAGACAGCACATATATTTTTTCATCTGATAAGATAAATGAACCTTTTTACGCCTTGAAAATGCAAGCAAATAAAAAAGTATTTTGTATGTGTTATCTTATTACTCACACACCACAAATCGTAAATATTTTCATACAAATACTTACTCTGACACCCTGAAAGCGAGATCGAAATTGTATCTCCTGTTCTTTGGGTTGAGGGATTCGAAATCAAAGCATCAGGATAGAAATGATGGATAAGGGCGCAAAAGCCATGCCGTCATTCCATGAGGTAGAAAAATTTGTGATTTCTACTCGCTGCAAGGGAAAAATCCTGATTACAAATCTTTTTTACGACAAAATAAAAGGTTTAAATATATTTATGCAACTTTGTACCAGTAAAAAACTAAATTCTTTTCTGACTTTACTTAAAAACATTTAGCAAATAGACCAAAAAGATTCGGAAAGCCGTTGATAAGTATATAATGTAAATTAATTCACTTAAAAATAAGAAAGACAAATAATTACATTAAGCAGCAATATAGGTTTTATAATTCTAATGCAAAAGTTGATTTTCTATTTTTAGTTTCAAAATATCTTAGCAAAATATATGTGTTTTTAGAAAAAGTTAAAAATAACACTAAGAGTATACTAGAATAGGATTATGTAAGAGATTTGACTAGATCGAAAGAATTGCTGAAAAACGAAAAAAATTTTGATCTAAGAAATGTAACGATGGAAAAAATTGTGTCTAGTTTTAATTGTGATATTTTTTTTTTCATTTTGGTACTTTTAAAATATTCTGTGCCACTAAAATGACTTACTTTAATTTTATGTCATCAAATACAGACATTAGAAAAAATGTTTCATATTTGTATAGTCATAAAAGCAATTAGTTTT
Source organism: Trichonephila clavata (assembly GCA_019973975.1). Taxonomy (NCBI): domain Eukaryota; kingdom Metazoa; phylum Arthropoda; class Arachnida; order Araneae; family Nephilidae; genus Trichonephila; species Trichonephila clavata. The sequence continues at coordinate 3,464 of BMAO01019326.1, forward strand.
TCGTCACTTATTTAATCAAAAAAGAAGAAAAGAAAAAAATCCACAGAAAATTAAGGTTGAATTTTTTTCCCTTTCAAACCGATAAATAAATTCAACCCCATACTTAAGTTTAATTATTTTATCATATTTTCATTTCTTTTAATTTATTATGACATATTTTTATGAGCCAGGATTGTAATAATATTTGATAAGAAAAGTACTCATTTGAATTGTTCATTTAAAATTATTAAAAAATATTTATTATCAAAATTTAATTTGATCTTCTGGCATTTTAAATTGAACATATTAATACTAATGCATCAAAACTAATAAAAATACAAATCGACAACATTTAGCTGTACAAGTTATCTTATAAGAGTTACTTTATTCTCCTGTCCTACCGATTTTTATTTTAGAAACATAACGTAGGGGATTATTAACAAACATAACATAGAATGTATAAGACAAAATAAAACTTTTAATCAAATTTTAAACTAGATATATTATAGAAAGTTAAGGGGTTCAGATTCTGTCAATACCTAAAAATATTTAGTAAAAACACTTAGAAAACAAAAATAGTACTTTTTTCTACATTCAACTTATCTAAACATAATTTTTCGATCATGATGGATTCAATACTAATTTATGATTAAATAGAGGAAATAAATAAGCGCATTTTGTTGTTAAAACTTCTAAAATAATAAGAAATTTTTTTAGAAAAAAAAAGATATTTAAAGTGGTTTTAATTTATCCCGTTATTATGTAGACCCTAACTCCTCTTAGTATTGCCTTAGATAGATCCAATGAAATGAATTTTTCTACATACAATATAAGAGCAGAACAAAGCTGATCTATTTATGTTTGAAATTTATAAACAATAAATCATTTTCATTTATTGCTGATAAATTTCTCCTGGATTTTTTCCTGGGGAGCTGATGCTCCTGGGGTTCCACGAGTCGCAATAAAAAAATCGAGAAGAAAAAATGTATATACAAAATGGATTCACGCGTTCTGTATGAAGTTTATATAGTTACAAGTATCTGAAGCCCATCCCTCCCCCTTCATTAAAACTGAAAATTTTATTTTTGTATAGTAACTTTATTTTGCAATACTTTTCAAACTTTTATTTTTTTTACTTAAAACATTTTATCTTTATGTATATACTTCCTATTAGATTGTAGATATTCTATTGTTTTCTTTCTGGTGTTCCACAAGATTAATTTTATACTCGTTAGTTAGCAAAATGTCTTGCAAAACTAAATAGTTTCTAATGGAAATGCACTTTTTGTATTCGTGGAAAAGACACCTATAACGAAGGAGAGGAACAACTTATCAACATATCAACAGATTCGATGTTAAAATCTAAATTTAAGCAAGAAAAGTTTCTAAATTTTAGGTTGCAAATTCATGCAGAAAATACTTGGGATTTTCACACATTTATAACATTTTAATGCCATTCAGAATATTGTCTTTGAGAGAAATATATATATTTCTCAACGTATGTGACTGCAAAAACAACTCAATTGACCTAGACTGAAACTTTTGTATGAAAAAAAGCAAGCCCATTTTCCAGTTACTAAATACAATGCATGGACAGGTGATACTTGGATCATAAATTAATAATATTAATGAGTAAATTATATTAAAAGTTAGATCAGAATTTTTTAATAATAAACGCAATACTTTTTAATTGCCTTAACATAAAGCGTCTATAACATGTTGATCTACTTTAAATATTATTTTGAGATATATTCTTCGAAGGATGTGTATGGAATGGGGTTCTATGAAAAGACTTTCTAGTTCTAGGAGTTCCACGAAAGCACCTTCAAGTTCTAGGGGTTCTATTAGTTGAAAAAGTTTGAAACCACTGTTTTATAGTGTGTTATTTTTCCTTTTTCTATATTAAGCTATCTAAGAAATTTATATTTCTTTCCTGGAATAATCCGAAGTTCTTCAATTTTTAGGAAAAGAATATTATGTTGTAAAAATCACTATCTAAAATTAACTTCTACTCTTTTTAACAATAAATAAAATTTTTATTTTGTAACTACTAAAGCTAAACGGCCTCACACATACAATCCCATAACCATTAATCTCGACCTTCACGCTCCTCTCTCGCTACTGAGTTACACATCATTCTCCCATGACAATTGCACAACACGCTGTTGAAACAGCGCCATCTATTTCCTCAACAGACTATAAACAAACTTTAATAAGCATCATTTCACTTATCATCCCCAAAAAATCTTTTTTATCTCCTAGAATCCAGATTATAATAGACACAATCTTAAAAAGACACTGATATAAGTACTATTAAACTCAGGCTCTATCAAAGTAATCGAAAGATATTAATAAAAAATACTTTTCAGTCAGCACGCGATAAGTTAAATGATTCATTTATATTTTGGCCGATGCGTTGTTATTTCCACCACTGGCAACATTTAAGGCTTATCTGCCTGATTTTTGAGAGAATCTGTCATCAGCATATCGTTCTATCTTACTTCTTAACCTATTTCTATAAACATAATAACTAACTGTTGACAAAGATCAATTGGTCAAACTATCTTATCTTGATGACCTTTTAATTTCAATGTTCCATCTCATTTATTTATCTGCATCGATTTTGCTGTCAATAACTCAGTGTCAGCAAGCTTCTTCGGTTTCGCTTATTAATTTAACAAACAGTTTTGTTTTGTACTGAATCGAATAAGTTTTGAAGAAATATTTTTTTTACCAAGAAAAAATTACCAAATAAATATATTTTAAATGTTTTCGTTGAAAAGCAATATTATCTTGTAATATTTGATTTAAAAAACTAAAATATTCCCACGCAGCTGCCTAAAATCCAAAAAGAGATTCTTAACTCTATGTTGTTGTTACTGATTCCACCCAATCGCACGTGCGCTCGCGCAACAGTAACATCGGATCGATGCCCAAGAAATTCATCGTACAAGGGGGTGCTAGGTTAATTCTGTCATTTGACCGCAGCTTTGATCCCATGCAGGTGACAGTACGATTTATCTCCGTTCTTAACTGTAATGACCAGAGATAAGGGTTTGACAGAATCAAGTTCTTCGATACAACCCCGTCGTTCTACCCAGTTTTCAGGGAAAACAAATCGGGGGTGGTCTTCCTTCCCTTTCCTTCTTCCACCAACTTCTCGAGAGGATTTTCGATTTACCGAATATTCAGAAAACACACACTCCCATGTCTTTATGAACATTCACACCTTCTTGGGATTCGAACCCGGGCCCTTCAGTACAGCAGTCAGCGTTATTGATTCTTTACCATTAAAAGTACAATTATACAATATATACGTACATATGAAAGAACTGTATAAAAATGGAATTCAATAATTTATTCCTCAATTGTATAACTGTAACTTTTGTCTGAGGAAGCTTATATATAACGATGAAGACATCTACTTTTTTAAAGAACTGTGCTAATCGCGTTTTTAAAGAACTATGCTGAAATGAATAATTTAGGACTGAAAAGATCAAATGAGAATGTTATTATGACATTTAATTCATAATCTGCATTTAATTGGCAGTGAGTACTTTTAATAATTAAAATAATTTCTTTAACATTTCAGTATTTATTTATTCAGTTAAATCTCCGTGTTTTTGGAATTTACTCCCCAAGAATCGATTTTCATATAAAGGAATGGAAATTTTATGAGCATTACGTCAGCCGAAGAAACCGACACGGAATGATTTTCGACATTTTCGTCGTTTTTAAAACTACAATCTTATTTTATAAAGACTGGTTCGGTCAAGGCAGTTGTAAAAGAAAAATACAGCCATTATTTAGAGATGACTCAGATTTGACAAGGAATTCAGATTTAAAGTGAACTTCAAAGATTTAGTCTTAATGCTATAATGTCAAATTTTTTTGAATTTTAATTGTAAGTAGAATTCCTCCCCTTTTCTGCCAAATTGTTTTTCTGTTCATCTCATTTAAGGTTTATACCTCTTAGTTTGAAAGAATGTAAATCAAATAGCTAAAAAAACTATATATTTAATTCCAAGTCTGTTTTGTGTGTAAATACTACAGCTCTGTAGTATTATACACTTCGAGCTCTGTAAATACTAAAGTTAACTTAAGTTACTAGTTTTCTGATTGTTCCCGCAAATTACCAAAAATACATCTAATTGAGAAACATAAGCAAAAATAAATAGAATATTATAAGCAATAATAAATAGAATATTATAAGCAATAATAAATAAATCATTTACTCAATCATGCTTGAAGTATGCGACTTTTAAGAAAATTAAGATTTTATTTTATCCATTAAATATTTATTTACATTTATTTTCGCAAGTAAATTAACTGCCTTTAAGAATTCAATCTTTTATAAAAATTAAAATCTTACTAAACTTTTGGTGTTTTGTTTAAGAAAATAATGATCACTTGCGTAACCCCTTTCAAAATTCCATGGAATTACAGTGGAAGGGGTTGGCATAGCTAGAATTTTAAAATATCCTCTGTTTTAATTCTTACCTCGTATTCTTTAGTTTTGCTTTTACACCAGTGCAGAAGCATGTCTTTAATGTCACTTGCGCTCCTCGTCACACCACCACCTGCTCTGAAGCTGCAAAAAATCGTTATATTCTTAGAGCTGTTTATTTATCTATCATCTATAATGTAAAATTCAAAACTATTTAATATTTAAAATATTAATATATGTAACTTTTCGAAGAAAGCATGGAGACTCTTTTTTATTCATTCACGAAGACAACATTTAACAAGTCACTCAAGACAAACCAACGTCAACTGTGTCTGATTTTGAGTTGGATTGTGTATTTACATATTTCAATAACTGCTAGATCATCATATTTTAGTTTAGGTTTCAAATATAGCAGGCATGGCGAACCAATGGCACGCGTGCCTTTGACGGCATGCCACCGATCAAAACGGTTTGCAATTTTGTTCAAAATAACAAAGTTCACTATGAAGTATTACGAACAAATGCGAGTGATCGGTAGTGGTGCGCGAGGCGTCGAGGAGCGGATTGATTTATTATTGTCTTACAATCCTAACATAAGTTATTTGTCATCCAATCTGCTACAATAGAAGTCGCACCAAAGGCGTAACGTACATACCCTCCCGCATCGCGGGGGAGTCTAGAATTCTAGGGGGCCCAAAGTCTAACTGACGCCAAGTACGTGTTTGGGCTTGGAGCCCCCAAACCCGATTTTGCAGGGGGGAGGGCTAATATTCTCCGTTACGTCACTGTGTCACACTAATGTTACTTTAATTTGAATTGCACGTATAACTAAAACATTTACAACATTACAGTGTAAAATGTTTTTTTTTCGTAGTAAATAAGGAGTTTTGAGAGTTGTTAGTATTTGGTTTATTTTCCCAATAATCACAAGTCAAAATTATTTGACTGGCACGTCTTACCTCAATAAACATTTCTTCAGAACAAATGGCACGTTGATCCATAAAGGTTTGCCATCTTTCGATATAGAGAGTAAAACGTGGGAAAGTAAGGCCTATGATTATAAAAGGAAATGAAATGGGATTGGATGAAGGTTGGACGATCTTTTCCGAGAAAGTAACTAGCCGTTTAATTTTATACGTGAATACGTACGGAGGAAAAATAAATATTAAATGGGAAGATAAAAAAATTTTATGTTTTAATTTAACTATCCTTACCTGTATATACAGGGTGTTGACGAATTCAACCGACAAACTCAGAGGGATTAATTCTCAAAAACGGATTAGTCGGATTAATTCTCAAAAACAGTAATGAAGGGCATGATGTCGCGAGTGGAATGAAAAGGGTCAATAAAAGGTAAGAAATACACTTATTAGACTTAAAGCATATTTACAATACCAGCAATGCATCACAGCTCGATGTCAGAAACGCAACAAGTGATTGTCACAGGAAATGTTCGAAGTTGTCGTTGCGTAGGTCATAGCACAACCGATACCAATGGACGAAGGATTGTCGGACGCGTTCAAACAAATCCGGTGTGCTGGCGATGTCAGTTGAAGTGACGATGGCCCATCCCATGAGTTCCTCCATTGTACCCACTGGTGTCTCATACACACGTCTCATACCTACGATTTCAGGTGCCTCCAGAAGAAGAAATCCAAAGGATTGATTACCGGGAAACGTGGAGGTCAAGCAATAGGTTTGCCACGTCCAATCCTCCTCCGGGGATATGTAGCATGAAGGTGGTTCCGCATTGCAATCGAAAAATGTGCTATTCCACCATCGTGCATGAACCACACGTTCTGGTGCGCATTGACCAGTAGACCCCACAGCAACTCCGGGAGGACGTGTTGCAGGAAAATAAGGTATTTCGCACCATTGAGGCGTTCCAGCAGTATATGTGTATCCCAGCATTCGTTTGATCACTCCCCTTGTCTGACTCATTGTTCTCTCGAGGGCTACTATTATCACCATTTTCACCGACTAAACGGGGTTTGTGACCCGATGCTGCCTACTATCCCTCCTCTGAATTTGTTGATCGAATTCGGTACACCCTACAGATACACACATACATACTAAACTATTTCCGTGAAATAAGGCACACATTTTTCAATGTTCATAATAGTGTTTTATAATGAGCACTGAAATAAAATATATATTTTTACATTGGATTTTAGCTATAGTTTAACTCATTATAAAAATTATTAAAAAGCATTTCAGAGAATTAAGTGAAAAATTATTATTACGGTGAAAAATTATTATATCTTTCTGAAAAGTTATTATGAATAAAAACTTATGAAAACAACGCTTTGTACAATTTTTTAGAAATTCTACTTATACAGTTTAACGTTCAGTCTCCAATTAATGAATGACGATCACCTGGATGGAAATTCATTCACATATTTATGTCGATATAATCTATTTTATGTTTTCGTTATAAAAATAATAGCATCTTTTTTCTTATGAGTAAAAATAGTACATTTTCCCAAAGAATCTTTGAGAGTTTACTATTTCAGAAAAAGATAATATATACTGAAAATCGTTCTATTATTAATAGCCATTCGAGTATAAAACAAATACTAAAAGCTTTCAAATTAAAACTTATCTTTTTACATCTCTCTTTTCACAAAGATAAAACATTACTTACTCATACATATTATCCTTTCATTTAAGAATACTCTATCAGCGTCATTACGTTAAGAGAGTATTATGTTACATTTGCTTTATCAATAATTTTCAAAATCTTTCCAGAATTTACCGCCTGTTTATCAAAATGTTTCTATATCAGTATTCAGACTATATAATTACTGAAATATATATAACTTACTTAATTATATTAATTTAAGTTGAAAGTGGACCACAATTCTTATTGTACTAATTTTCATAACTAATAATGTGAATAATAACGAATCAAAAGTATTTTGAAAGAAATATAGAAAAAACTGTACATATTAAAATGGCGGCGTTTTTGTTTTGAATTTCATTTCTTGTCCTACTATATTTGATATTTCCTATTTCGAAAGGGAACATTGAGTATTCAGTTTTTTCATATACATATTTAGCAGCTGTGCTTAGAAATCCTTGATTTTTAGTCATCAAATTTCGACGTTTTCGAATGACCGACATCTATGATTTCTTAATGTATTAGAAAGTGACAGTAAAAATAATATTTCCTGGAATTTATAATTATTAATTTAATGTAACATGCTGCGAAAAATATTTTTAATTACCGTAAAATCCGGCGTATAACGCGCACATTTAACACAAAAAATAAGATCGAAATTAACGGGTGCACGTTATATGCTATAAAAATGTCAGCTTTAAAAATAAAAAAAATAAAAAGATGAACATAGCAAAAAAATCAACACTTCTGCAAAGATCGAAATACTGTTTATTTTAAAGAAAGGACATTCCTTACGAATTTAACTGGTTGTAGTTCTAAAAGCATACTATTTTTTTCTAAAACTTGGAATAGTACCTCGAATAAATGACTTCAAAACATAAGACCCGTACATTTCAGGTTTCTTAAAAAAAAAATAATAAACAAAAGAGGTGCGCGTTATACCGAAAAATTAAAAATTGTGTGTTATACGCCGGATATTACGGTAAATTAGTTTTTGAGTATGATAATATTTACATCTAAATTTTAATGTTGAACTTTAGCAAATATTTCCTCCTTTTTTCACTTTTGTTTTAATACGTCATTTTATATGGTTTTATTCTGCTTTATTGTTTAAAGTTCTTCTGATATCACATTAATTTTTTTAAATTAATGTAAATTGATAAAAATTGAAAAAAATAAAGGTTTCTAGATTTTTTAAAAAAATTTCTCGTTTATTAGTCGAGAGAAGAGATTCAGCAGAGACAAATAACAGGGGAAAGATTTGAGTTAATTTCCATGTGAGGTAATATTCGTTGCCTGTTAAGCAATTTTGGCGTTATAGTACCATGATGAATTAGGATATTGATTTAGATGTAGCTGAATCTATGTACTCTCTTGTTTCTTCTAGTTCATTTTGTCAACCTCAAATAAAATCTTTTTATAGAACTGCAATTAAGTTAGACGAATGAGTCTATACAAAACAGAAAATCAATCAAAGTAAATCATATGTTTTTACTCATTAAAAGGTTTTATTTTAAGGGAAACACATATATTAAAACACTGCATATTTTTTCCAAATGCATATATCTCGTAAGAACTTTATGTTGCCTTCAAAGCACCAGAATATTCAAACCTAAAGGACCAAAACCACAAAGCTTAAAACAACATGCTTATCCCCTTTAGAAACACTTTAAATTGTATTTTTAAAGCAAAAACTAAACCACAAATTCTGTTTGGCCAAACTTAGTCTTTATGTGCATCAGAACTTTCAAATTTATGGGAAACAAACCGTTTATAGTCAGGTTTCGATAAAACGGCATATTCTGTCTCTCTGCTTGTCAAAAACTCACAAGGTCTACCGTAAACTTAGATACAAATTTGTTAGCTTGGGCTTCCGTGACGTTTGCACGTGGAGAGTTTCACCACGAGTTGGAAATAAATTTTCCATCTTTAAACTGAAGAGTTAAACTTATTTTTTTTCCTGCTCAAGAGAATAGATAACAGGCGACGACTCACTTGGGCCTGGCCGGGGTTTGCTTGTTTTGGACGGCGTCCATCTGTTGAAAACTTGGCCTTGGCTGATATCTTTTGATTGTCTGAAAAGAATTGGATAGAGAAGCTATTTATTTTTCCTGCAACGAAGAAGTGGGAGAAAGTATAAAAAGTAACTAAGTTTGTGGCAACTTAAAATGATTCCAATTACGATAATACAATGAAATAAACTTTAAAACAACTGTGAAATAATTTGAGGGTAATTACAATTATGCAAACGATATTTAACTGAATGCGCTCTAAACAAATAAAGGCAATTAAATACTTATCTAACACATTAAATAAGATACATGTCATTAAATAGATTATATAAGTTAAAAAAAAGTAATGATAATAAATTTAATCCTATTTGGAATTAGTTTGGTTACAATTATTCTAAGAAAGAAGTTTAGAGTACTCAAATCCTAGTTAGAAATAATAAGGAACTATCAAACGCATTTAGCTAGAAAAGAAAATTGATAAAAATTCAATTAATTATAAACAATATGAATCATTTTTATAGTATAAAGGTATAGTTTAATATAATAAACACTATAAATTTATTAACCATTAGAATCATCACAGTTTTAAATTTTTCAAAATTGTTTAGTTAATTAAAGTTTATTGTCGATTTAATGGATTTTCTAATATATCAAAAAATAAAATAAGTTTTTTAAACAATTTAAATATCACTAAATGTATCACTCTATCCTGAAATGCATTATCTACGCTTCCAAATATTGATAAACATTTAGCTTTAATAAAACTACGGCAGTGGTCTTTAAACTTTTTCCAACCACGGAACCCTTAGAACTATAAAATGTTTCTTGGAACCCCATTCCCCACTTATAAGAATATATCTTAAAATAGATCACACACACAGTATGCTATAGGCACTTTATGTAAAAACAATTTAAAGAAAGCATTGTATTTTTCACTAAAAGATTCAATGTAATTTTAATATAGTTTACTCACGCACTGTAATAATATTGATTTGTGATCCAAGTATAACATACCAATGCATTATATTTAGTTACAGGGATATATGCTTGTATTTTTGTAAGGAAACTACCTAAGTCTGGGTCTATTGAAATGATCTGCAGTCGTATTTAATACTCTGCATTTGATTATTTTTTTATATTTTGTTTTTGTAGCCACATAAGTTGAAAGAAATGTTTTTCATTAAAATGCATTGTTCTGAATGGCGTTGAAATGTTTATAGCTGTGAATATAAAATAATTTCGTGGAACCCGGGGTAGTAAACAATAGAATACTCACAATCTAGTAGGTAGCATAGATAAACAAACAATTTTTAAAAAAATTGTTACTTTATTATAAAAGTTTTTTAAAAAAAGTATTTCAAAAAATATGATTATGTATAAATAAAAATTTTAGTTTTTTTGTGACTGACATGAGTTTTAGATATTTGTGTTAAAACAAGCTTCATAAAGAACGTGAATGCATTTTACATACACATTTTGAATTTTCTTTTCAATTTTTTTACTGTGCCTCGTGGAACACCTGGATGTGCCTCGGGGAACCTCAGGGTTCCATGGAACACAGTTTGAAGACCACTGAACTACGGCAACACAATTGCTTTTTATGAATGAATTTTTTTTAAATAGTCACTTACTTTGAGCTGGCTTTGGGATGATATTGCCAAATGTGCAATCAGTGGGCGGTTTCTTCGCTACAGGTGTGACTGGAGCTACATTTATAAAATACATAAAATAATTTATCATTATATAGTATTATTATAATTATTATTATTACTGACTATTAGTTATACAGGTGCATTATTAGCTTATCGTATAATTTATTAAACAAAAATTTAAAGTAATTTCTATAAAGGTGTTTAGAATCTAAAATATTTCGTGATATGCAATAATGTCCCAGCTTTCTCTCTCAAGAATTATTTTAATTCGTATGGTTATCAAAAAAAATAATTTTTTTTTTAAAAATAAGGTATTTCTGCTGCTAATAGTAATGATATCACTTCATGAAAAAAAGGAAATCCATTAACCTGGCAAATTAATCCTGGGTATATTTGATTTGCCCGTTTCTATGATTTATTTCACGATAATTTTCATGGTTTTTTTATATATATATATTTTTGAGTATTCCTAAAATAGATAGCTTTTTTAAAATATAACATTTTTATATTCGTAGAATTGCTTTTATCTCTAAGCATGACGTATTACTTGACAAAGTATAATCTATCCGTATCAATAATACGCATACAAACATATAATTTCTTTACAAATTGTATAACAAAAAATTTATGGAATAAAAAATTATCGATTGGAGAACTCAAAAAAAAATTCCCCATTTTTATTGAATTTCAATTATATTAAACAAAGAACATTTTTCTCGTTATTTGATTTTCAACCGTATATTACTTGTGTTTACGAGTCGAAAAAAATAATAAATAGGCAGTCTTTTTTTTCTATGATGCATCATGAAGCCGAAATTTTCAGTGAAAGAGAGAGAAAAAAAAAAGGAAAGTAGTTGTTACATAAATTTATTACGTATGAAACTGCAGATGGAAAAAGTAGCATTGACAAATTAGCTGACATAGATACATGTAAACCATGAGATGACTTAGATGTAATTTTCTTAAATGTAATTGACTTGGATATAATACATGCACTTGTTTTTATTCATGCACATTCCTATAACACTCAAAACAAGCTATATAAAAAATGTTTTTTTAAAGGAACTTGGGGGAAAAAACTAAGAAAAATCTCCGAGAAATATCAGAATAATAATATCTTAGTACTAATGAAAAATGAATTGGAAATTACAGAAGACGAAAATACAAAACAATATTTAAACAAGTAAAAAAGGAAGGTGCAAAGAATTACGGCCTAATAGACTTCGATTAGAGCAAACGAGGTGTTCTTTTCGTAGTTAGCTCTTTTTTTTTGTCAAATAATCATGTAAATGTGAACAGTAAATCATGTATTTGCTATAAAAGATTAATTTAAAATTTAAAATATTTTTAATTACTGAATTTTTAAATCCTTAACATCGATTATACAATAAAGAAATTAGATACGTGAAAGAGAAAAGGGTGGGGGGAGAGGGAGTTGTAAAATGTATAAAACACTTTCTTTATAGTAATAAATACAAAAGTAATGAAATGAAGTTATATAAATAGAATCACACATTATAATAATTATAGATCATACTGAATTTAATACACTAGTAAAGACAAAATATAATCTTCCTGCATCATACATTATAAAAATTATAGATATTACTGAATCTGATAGACCAATAAAGGCAAAATATAATCTTCCTCCAACGAGATGTAGAATGGACAGGAAGGTTATTTTATTTAATTTCTTATAAAATGGTTATTTTAAAAAATATAACACCGAAATAATTTAAAAAGTAATCTCTCTCATTCAACATTTCCTTCTCAGAAATACAATTATGTAAGAAAAGTTCCTACGAAAAAAATGTAATATAATATAGTAGTAACACAAATTCAAGTGTTTAGGTAAATGAATTTTGGAATTACTTATTTTAACTTAAAATAAAACATATGTCAATTTTCGTCATTTTTATTAATATCTTTCAAGTAGATTGTTTTTCAAAGAAATGAATTGCATGGAAATACCGAAATATATTTTAGCAGTTTGTCTATCTTACCTACCTGAGGTAGAGTTGTTAATAGCATCAAAATCGGCTGTTTTAGGACCAGGTACTCCAGATCTGGCTGCTGCATCGTATGCAGCTAGTATTTTCCGCTTCCTTTCTTCAGCTTCTTTGTGCCGTTGCTGGATAGCTTCTTCCACAAGATCTCGTTTTGGAGTCACAGGCAAAGCATCGGCAGCGGAAGCTGCAGAAAACAATTTTTTTTAAAAACAGGCACATATAATAACAGAAGGAATTTTGCATTTTTTAATCCGTATTGTCCCCATATAATGAAGAAACGAAGCTTTTTCATCCAATACCCTTGAACACTTTTTATTTGTAGTATACAAGAAGTAGAAAAAGGGGGATGTGGATGACTCCACGATATCCAAAAACAACGTAAGATGAGAAATAACGAACTTCATTTTTTTAAAACACCGTTTAAGAAAATGAGAACAAATCCCCTGTGTAAGTTTTTACATTGAGTATTCACATTGATGTACGTTTTATAACATAAAAAACTATGCGCCAAGAAGTATTCGTGTATTGAAAATGAAACGCTGACAGTATCATCAAAATTAAATATTTTTATTCAAGAGATACATCTAAGGCAACAATGATAATAATAATGCCCTGACCTATATTTCTGGTTCAGATGCAAGTTGTTATCCGATTGGGTTTTGCCTCAAAGAGTTAGTGCATGTTTTCGAGTAGAATTGTTTGCCACACATGTTCCAAATGGTCATGTTAAATCGGAGTGATACAGGAACAGTCGAAGAGGCTTTCTCATCAGAGTACTAATATATTCTTTTTGGCTGACTAAGAAATGTATTCTATTGAGTCTATTGGGTAGCCATGCTGTCTAGGGAATTGATGAAAAAACACAATGACAAATAATAGAGAGGCGTGTTGTGCACGGTCGGGCATTATTCTCCTGAGAAGTACATATTCGGGGTCCGTGAAATAAAAAGACCAATACTACAGAGCGTAGAGTCTCAATGATGAACAGCCTTGCTGTAAGAATATCTCAAATGATAATCAAATATGTCTGGTTATCAAATGAAATAGCATCCCAAATCAAAATTTCTTGTTCTTGGGCTGTATGACAGATGACATACAGGTGAATATACCACGCTATATCGTGGATGTTAGCCGACAAGCCATTGCAGGTTATCGGGGCGCGATTCAAAGTGGGGCTCGTTGTTAAAGGTAATTCTACTTCAGATTGTGAGATTTCACATAAAATTTTCCGGATACCATTCTAAACGCCTTTGGCGATGTGCGACGCTCCTTCGTGATTTCACTCCCGTTCGCTTAGTTGGGTATCAGTGATTATTATAGTCAATGGTGTACCGGTTACTCTTCGAAACATTGATTAGGATGCATCAGGAACTGTGAGTGCCGATCGGACGATCACTTCATCCTCGCATTCTGTCGTCTCTCTTAGTCGACCGCTACCTTTCAGATGTTCATTACAGCAGTCAAAATTGTCACGTCAACGTCACTCCAATACAAATGTTGAGTGATTGTGCAATTTTACCGCATTGCTTCCTTTAGTCCAATTGTAGGTCGTCTATTAAAAGGTGACATCTGCTAATTGTTTCGCGAATTCGGGTGAGGCATTGTCACAGCCTACTTTGATTAACGGAAATCACATTCGCATTGAATTTTTTCATAGTATTGGCTCCGTTGAAATTATACACCATGTAGATGCTCTGTTGTAATACGCCGGAGCTCCCGCTAGTTTGTCATTGGCTGCCAAAAGCTAATTATAATTAGTTTTTGGCAGTTAATTAAATTATTAATAATTATTTGCATATTCTATCGTAAGGCATGAACAAATGCAATTTCTTTCCATTTAAATAGCTCCCTCTTGGGGCATCTCTTTTTATGTTATAGAGCGGTATTTAAGAAAGAAAAACACCTCTGATATAAAAATACTAGACACAATATTGATTTAATATTTGTCACTAATCGTTGATAATAAGAGAAGTTTTTACAAGATAATTCAAGAATTCCCAGTCCTCTCTGAAAAGTCTCTATCACATCCTTATGTTTTAATCCAATGAAGATTTTTTTGACATGACTATATTACATGAGTTTCTTTTATCGTAATTATTCCAATGTTTTAATTAATTAAATTATGAAATTTTTCAAACAGTAAACTGAGACAGAAAACAATTCAGTGATCTTGTAAATGTTAAAACTTTAAACTTCTTCTAGTTAGCATATAATCAAAACTACTTTTTCGCGTTTACTCTTTTCTTCAATAATTAATGGTACGTTTTATTGAAAATTAAACCCCCAAAAATATTTGCTGAAACAATACACTTGCCTTATAAAATTCTACTTTTAAAATAAAATTTCCTTTAAAATATAAAAACACTAGCTTTTGCTAAATTATTCATTAAAATGACTGATCAAATGAGGAATTAATGAATTTATATGTACTTTTAAAAAAATCCTTACCATGATTAAAAATAA
>BMAO01019327.1:0-228897 GCA_019973975.1 Trichonephila clavata
CCAAAAATTAATACAGCTTGGGTACAAAAATTCCTGTATGCAGGTATGTTGTACACAAGTGAAAAAACATAAATCTTGGTACTTACGTATTATCACAACCAATTGGTGACATTATATGAAAACAAAGCACCTGTTTGCCAATTCAGCACGTTCAACACACAGGAACTCGGAGGGTACTTGTGTATTTTTGCGACAATCGCTGACTCTAAATAACTCGCTGAGTTGGCCACCCCGATTTCCTATGTGTGGTACACACTGAATTGGCTACCAGGTGCTTCATTTCATATAATATCGCTAATAGGTTGCAATAAGACGCAATTACCAATCAGGGTTGCCAACTTGGTGTGTTATTATTAGATTTGGCATTTGTTGCGATAATACGTAATTTGTTCAGTCTGACGTATTTGAAGCACAATTAAATTAAATTATAGTTTTAAGAAACATGCTTTTTTATCAAACTAAAAAGTAAGAAATAAATCTTATATAAGAATAAAATGATTAACTAGAAAATTAATGTCATCGTGGTAAAGGCGTGGGGTCCTGTGTACTACATTTTACACTAACTCTGCATTTTGGAATAGAACTAGTAAGAAATTATAACAATTGATATTGAGCACCCCACTCTTTTAAATGCAGTTATTATTTTTCAGTTTCAATTTTATTTTTTTCTGCTTTTTTCTTGGCATTTCTAAATACCTTTGTTCTATTTCTTTAAATCCTGGCATTCATATTTTTCTAATTGGTTTTCTATAAAAAAAAGTACTTATGTTTTTGCTTCTTAATGTAATTCCTTTTTTGCCAGGAATAAGCCATTCTTTTAAATTATTGTCATGTTGAGTTCTTAGTGGGAGACCATCATCATTGATTGAATACTATTGGATGCGAAAATTTATTTGCAGCGATTTCAAAACCACTTCTAAAAGATGTTTAATGTGTAGTGTACTGATAACAAATTAGTTCCTGTATATATTGTTCCAATGTGTGGTATTTTTTTAACTGTTGTTTTTATAAATGTGAAATTCAGGTAGACGTACAATATTTATAAAAATTGTATTTTTTAAATCTTTTATCTTGTTTCTAAATTATGAATGCTTTACTTTTTAATTTGCAGTAATTTCATTTCTGCTTGTTAGTACAAATCTTGATTTTTAATGTTTCCACTCATAATTTGTTTTAAATTTTGCATATAGCTCTGAATTTTTTAAAAAAAATATTTTATGGATAAAATTAATTTATGAATTTCATACATTTTGCACTTTCTGCCAAAGACCATTGGTTTCACATTGTAGCCTTTGTCCTTATGTTCTAAATACTCATACAGGTATAGCATATCACTACATGTGTTATGCTAAATTTTGTAAAGTCATTTCGAAAACTATATAATTATGAACAACCTTTGTAAAAATTTTACTCTAATGAGAAACTTTCAAAATTCCTTTCAGAACCAGCTATCTATAAATTCTGCAGTAAATAATTTAGATGACTCGCATATCCTAACATGTAATTTATTTGAAACAAACACTGTTTGAAAGGCATTTTCACTCACATTTTGTAACTCAAAGACAAGATTTGATAAAAAAATTAAAAAGTATTTTATTTATGTACTTTTACACTCTTTCCTATATTTACAATGATAATTCAATATATATTACACTAAAACATAATCTGTTCTGCACAAATAAGGATGGAGTTGACTATAATATGGATTAGATAGTGTTTATAAAAAAAAATTTCAAAAATTTCACTTATATTCTTGTTTATTTTTTATGTATATATGTATGTGTACAATTTCCAGAATAAATATTTCAAACAATATGATTTTGGTTTGTTTTATTTTTCTTGTTAACAGTGAATAATTGAAAATAAAATGCTGTATAAAGTAGAAAAATGGCTAGATTATGATTCTGCTGCTCCTTGGGATGTTATTTTTTCTTTTAAATGGGTGCAGAAAACTTCTCTAAAAACTCTTTCCAGTTGGTTAAAAACTTGTTTATTTTAAATGTTTTTTAATGCAAAAATCTACTGTTTTAGTTGTTTTTACATTCTTCTAAGGACTGAAATTTTTAAGTATTTTAATTTAAAAAAAAACCATTAACTTAAAAACTATAATATTTGTTTTCTTTGGTGATAGGAGAGTGTAAAATCAGTTGATTTAACAAAAAACGATCTTAATTTTTAATATAGCAATGCATTTTCTTTATTTCCATGTGGATAGATGTTTCTATTTAAACAAACAATTGATATAAAGAGTACTTACACACCTGGGCCTAATGAGTGTTAGTTTAGTCAAAAGGTTTTTTTCTTCAGGTTACATAATATGTAAAAAGCTATTTCTTTCTGGCATTGTTTTGAAATTTTTACTTAGAAAAATCTGTTATTTATCATTAATGTTTCCTAGATATTTCTAATAACTTATTATTGAAGGGCTGAATTTTTTTAAATAAAAGTTAATTTTCTGCTTGTATATGATTTTAAGGAAACAATATAATGCTTCTCTAGAGAAATATAAATAATGAATCAAATTGCTTCTGGAACTAGTTCAAAATGCATGTACACATTTGTTTAACTATTACATCGAATTCATTTTTGCAGTTTTCAAAGATTTATATTTGCGGTAAAAGTTCGAAGACATGCAGTTTGTGATCAAATAATAGTTGCATTTTTTTTCTCGAAAAGTAATATTTTTGTCGATACTTGCTTATTGTCGCCACCGTATTGGCGACATTATATAAAACGAAGTACATGGTTGTTAATTCAGCACGTAGGACACATGCGAAATCGTTACTGCCAATTTGGCGAGTTATCTTTAACTTAGGCACTTTCGCGATAATATGCGAGTACCTTTTTGTTACACACAATAAACGTAAAATGAATTTTGATTTCGAAGTTTAAGTGTAAAAATTTCATGAAATGAAAATAAAATAATACGTAAGATGTAGAAAGTGAAAATTTTACAACTCAGGTATCACATTTTTAAATCCCTTAAGATTTGGGTTAATAAATATTTTTCTGTTAAAAAATTCATAATTAGATCAACAGTACCGAAAATAAATGCTATTCATACTCATTTTATTGTTTTAACTCATATTTGATACATTAACAGATTCAAATATGAGTGCATTATATACTCATATCGATCTTTCATTCTCAAAAATTTGATCCCGTAACAGGTTCAAAAATGAGAATGTACTTGTGTCTCGATATGAGAATATGCGATTCTCAGATTTGAGTAAGCGTGCATCGGAGCTATTTTGAGAATGTGAAGTACTCAAAAGTGAGCTGTTTGCTCTCAGTTTTGAAGATCGTTTCTCGCAGTGTATTGACATTTTATACGTCCATTTATATTTTGGTGTTTTTACAGGTTTATAAGTCCATTTTTATTCATTCTTTGTGATTTGTAGGATTTGCAACTATACTTATTTTTTGTCCTGGGTTTTCGGTTTCAAAAAATTTCACCTTTCTCTATTATGTAGAATATTTAATAAGTCCATTATATGTTATATTTTTCTATTAATAAAAATATATACACTCTAAAAACAACAGTACTTATTTATACTTAGAAAATAAAAAGTCTCTTATTCCTTCTAATTATATTTAATGTCATTTTTTAAAGCGGGAGAGTTTTAAATATGAACACATATATAATATCCTTGACCACAAGGTTTAAGCAGACTTTTGAGAAAGAAAAGCCAAGTTTTCAAGGAAATAGGATAACCAAAGTAAGAGCCATTCTAATGCATACGAACGCGCCCCCATGGGGTGGGGATTTCTGTACCACCGACTGCTAAGTGCAATACCTTGTACTTTTACACCAATAATTAAAACAGACTTTGGTTGTTCTTGCACATAAAGTTTGGGAGCCTTATTTACTGAATACTAGTTTACCTATAAAATTGACATTGCTTATTCTTGTTATAATTTCACTGATTGTCAGCAGACTTTATTGATAAAAAAATAATGCTGAGAACTTGCGGTTTTAATTCAGCCAAATGTTTAAATGCATATGCAGATACAGGAACATTTTTTCAACAGGTAATTATAAAGGAGAACTATGATTATAATGAACATGATTATTTTTACACATACAATGAGGCACACAGAAGTCTGAAAGGCTGCAGTCAGGGATGTCTTAAGACTTCTTGAAGCCCTGGGCTCCTTTGCAAAACTAAACCCCCCCCCCTATGACTCTTAAGACGTAGCAGTATACAACACACATTTTCAAATACTCGTATAATCATTATCTGGAATATATAAATGTGCATGGCTCGCTATTCTATGAACCTAGGCACACACAGCTGCTCGGCCGACTGCTTACTTTTAACTAAATGATGGTCGACCCAGACATGGACGACGGTCATTCTATAATAATGCAGTTTCCATAATAATGCAGTATTCCTGCGTGTGCTACTGGTGGCACACGCAGGAATTTTTCGGGGAGGGGGGGGGGTTAAAAGTCCACCACTCTCATATCATGCTTCAATACACCGCCCAACATATTTCTTTGATTTTGTCGATTTTCAGAAACAAAAAAACATTAAAAAATTAGTTATTGAATAAATAATTAGCATTAACTAATAAAATTTATTATTAATAAGAAATGAATAATTAAATTTTACCTATGTATACCTAGGATTATAATCAATTAAAAGTCTACTATTCTCGTATCATTCTTCAATACACCGCCGAACATATTTCTTTGATTTTGTTGAATTTCAGAAACAAAAACAGTAAAAAAGAAATTATTGGATAAACAAACAGCCTAAATTAATCAAATCAAATAATTAATTAAATTTTACATACTATATACATAGGATTAAAATCAATTGAAAAATGAATGCAGAGCTTGGTCAGACGTAAGGACGGAATTAGTATTTCAGCATTTTTCAGGACAAAGGTTAAATAGGATCCATACTTTTTGTAACGAAGATCGAATAAATTTCTCTCTTCCTCATATTTTAAACATTCAAATTCCATCTCTAAATAAACACTGGAATTACAGCAATTTATTATGAATAAATCTAATAAATATCTAAATAGGTAAATAATATGTTCCCTACCAGACCGACAAACTTATTTGGTGTATAGAGGCACTGAGATCTTAGAATCACACAGGAATGGAGGATCGTAAGTGGCGTAGTGACGAGCTGTGGTGGAAAGAAGTTTAGAAAAAATTTAGAAGCAGCAACCCATATTAATGGGATAGAACACAGTTTATTGAAAGATTGTGCTGAAACAGGGGTTCAAAATTACGACCAGAAGTCGTCTGGCAGGCCTGACAACAGCTCTGCAAGGGCTTAAGTTATGGAAGATTCCTGCCATGCCACGTATTTTTTCGGTACCTACAGATATTGGAGTGTTGAGGTCTTCAGCTGAAGGAACCGGCATTTTGTACGTCAAACTCTTAATGTGACCCGAGAAGAAAAAGTGCATTCATGATAGATCAAGTGATCTGGCAGGCTAATGAATCGGACATCACTACCTATCCAACGCTGTCCAAAAGGGACGTTGAGATTTCCATATAAAGCACCGCTATCAGGCCTGCCAGACGACTTCTGGTCATATTTTCAAACATCTGTTGTAGTTTTTCACTAACATGTTTTTGTCCATTGGTGAGTTGTTGTTTCTGTTCTTTTTATTTGCTTCTTTACGCTATAGCTCGTAATTACGACATTTGCGACTCTGTATTCCTTTGTGATTGTGAGTCATCTGTACCTTCTACATACCCTGTAAATTTTTCGATGTGATAGCGAATCACCCAGTATGTATAAATAGGCATTCATAATATTTTCTTTTGTCTAGGTATGTTTATTTACTTTAAAATACTGTTCTGGGTCCGTTGAAAAGAACATGTTGAATATTCTGTTGAAACCTTTAAGATAAAAAAAATTAATCGATGTTGAAAAAATTACATGATTGTTCTGTTCATGGATTTGAATTTTAGGCTGGTTTTATATAGAGAAAAGTAATCTACCATATACAATTTTCTTCGTGTACTACAGATTAAATAAAAATAATTAACTTTGAGGCAATATTACTTTCCGGTCAAGAAATCCCCATCTGTAATTTGAAAAATTTCATCTTGATTTAAGTTATCTAGCTAAACCTGTTAAGAATTGTTGCAAATCGACTTTGCCTGTTAATTTAATATAAAGTCCTTTAAGTTAAAGTATATAGCTCAGCCCTTTAATATTCTACGCTATTTTACCGTCGTTTCTTTTTAAATGAAGTTATCTTGTTTTCTACTTAATTCCATCTACATATGCACATGTACAGCAAAAAAAAAAAAAAAAAAAATTTAGAAATGTCATGCATATAAATTTGTGTTCTTTGCATTGTTTTATATTCTGTTATCAGGGGCACTTTAAAGTATGGGCCGACTGCCTCCGGGCCCAGGGCCTCGTCTCATTCTTGACTCGGCCTGATTAAGATCATGATTAGAATAATTTCAACCGTCAAATGTTATTTTTGGTTGTATTCTCCGAAAAAATGGGAATTTCGGACGATATGTCAACTGGCTACATGTGATGACCGTCGTCCTTGTATAGTCCTAGGCCTAACACCATATACCCCCCATTATTACTCTTTCAACCAAAAGATGGCAGCCGTTTTGTGCCATTGTAAACATGCACATTTATTTGTTTCGGTTACTGTATGTTTGAGTATTTCACAACGTAGTATATATGCTATGTACTTACTACTTTTAAGGGCCATGGAGGGCCTACAATTTTGTAGGGGGCCAGGACCTAATTTTGCAGGTCCAGAGCAAGGCCGGTTTAAACTCATTTCGAGCCCTAGGTGAAGAAGATCTACCGCTCCCCTAGAAACTGGAGGGGTTCTTGAATCCGGTTAAGTCCAGCTTATCTGGGCCTCTCCGGGCCCCTAGGTGCCCACCCCAAGCACCCAATGCCTCAAGAAGTCTTAAGACGTTCCTGTCTGTTACGCATCTAATAACTCAATACTTGCAGGTTTAAATATTCTTTTAAACTGTGTTCAGCTCTATTCATTATAAATAGGGTTGTTTTATTTTATTGGGTGTTGCATTTACATAAGATTACTTAAATAATTATTTTATTTTATTTTAACAATCCATAGTAAAATACCTAAAATAGCAATACTTTATTAGATCTAATATAATTCTTATTAAAACACATTTACGCCATCTAAAACGTAAAATCATATGACACGTATAATAATCCTTATACAGCTAAACATTTTTTTTTATATAAAATTATGCAATTATTTCAGTACAATGTGTAAAATAAATTATATTTTTCTTCGCCCGTTTATTTGTAAATAGGATTTGAGCTTTTTTTTTTTAATTTTATTTATAAATGACTTCCTTAACAAAAACAAACTTATTTATCTTACGCTCAAAAGCCTTTCTTTTTTGTTTTGTTTTGTAAAAAAAGATTAAAAAAGCGTTATTTTTTTACAAGAGTAGACAGTAGAATGTACTTTTTCATTAGCGTTAGTGTTTTGCTTCTTAGGCAATCATTTATTCCATTATAATAATTTTTGCCTTTTTTTATTTTATTTTTCTTACTATTTAGTTAATGGATGTTTAGATAGAGAGATGATTAAAATGATTAAACCGTCTGCTGCAATACACTTAAAAGTCGAATCAAAGGGCATAGGTTACCGTTATGTGTGAGTTGCTTATCTCAGCTTATATAAAGCAACAAAACAAAAATGTTTCAGTTACTTGCATTATAAATAAGTGTATTTTATTTCCACTTTAGTTGTTGCAATGTTAATTATGAATATTGTTTCTTCCCTGTTATGTTCTCTAAAATCTTTGAATTTTATTGAAGATCCCTTTTTGAACGGTATTTTGTTAATGAGGAAACATGCAATTTGTTAAAATTAATTGGACTTTTAATTGTTTAAAGTTAAAAACTGTTATTGTAGGTAGCAGAACTATTAACATAAAATTTTATAAAAATAACAACTAATTAATTTTGATTAGATGTGTTGGCAATGCATGCAATATACTAAAATTTATGATGTTTCATCAAATAATGTCTTATTGTTATCTAATACATTTATTTCTCATTTAATAAATTTGATAATAGTATATTTCTTACAGAGTATTTTAGCCTATTAAAATAACAAATAACTTTCTATAAGATACTCTTTTTTGATTAAAAAATATCAATACTACTAAGTTGCCATTCAATTTCTTGGAAGTACGACTTTTTGTTGTTATTGTTGTTGCTAATCCCAGATTGTTAGACAGTCTCCATGAATCCAAAAATTTCTAGGAATTCTAAAAATAGAAGAGAGTCCTCAAGGACCTCGTTCTTTTTAAAATCCAAACAAGACAAGATGGGGGAAAAAAGGTACAGTTTCTTTACTAACTTATTTTATTAACTTTTAAATTTATATTACTTAATATAACTCTAGGAACTTAAGGAAACTTAACGTATAGCATTAAATTTATAATAACTTATACCTTTTTAACAATCAACCCTCATTTTCCAAATTACTCGGCGTACAGACATGAATGTTGGCTGGCATGTATCCCTCGTTGATGAGAGACATTTTAAAACGGGTTTTGTGGAAATCGACTCTAGGAAGCACGTGTGGTAGTGTTCTAGACAAAACTTGTTTTTGAGACAGGGAATTTGGTAAACATGTTTCTTTTACCGAGTAGAGATACACTAAGACAGGTTTCGCGACAATCGAAACCCAAGGAAGGTACAGAAGACATTATTGACAAAAACTCCCAATTTTTTGAACTATTTAAACAACATGATTTTCTTAAATAGATATCCATTAAGAAAGTCTTTACAGAATCGAGTCCAAATGAGAGGAATGCACTATGAAAAATGGCTCCTGCTTTTAAATAATTCGTAATACAGACTGGAAATTAAGTAAACATTTTCCTTTTATGAAGTAGAGATCTGCTAAGAACGAGCTATGTGAAATTCAAAACCCAAGAAGAGCATTAAATATGTAAAAAGAAAAAAATCCCGTGTTTAAACTGATAGACCTATAAATCGAGAATTTGACAAACATTTTTCTTTTGTTGTGTAGAGATTCGTTAAGAATATGTTTGGTGTAAATCGACTCAGAAGGGGGGAGGGTATGAATGATGACGGAGTGCCTGTTTCCAGCAGGGAAACTTAACCTACAATCGCTTGGGTGTTGAGTTGCTTTGGCTTGGCTTGGCTTATTTTTTCAAATTTTAGCCCAGTACTGTGTAAAAAATATTTAAGTAGGGGGAGGGTACGAAAGCGTAAGATTCAATTCCTGTCCTTTTTAAACCAAGAGGAGAAGGCTATTTATAATAATGTTTTCAATACAAATGAAAGATTAGTACTAGAAAGATATCAATAGCTTTAATACAATTTCAATTATATGTGTGAGTGAAAGCTGTATTTCATACCATATACATTTTAAGAAATTAATTAATTAACAGTTCATACTTATAACTTTGAGTATAATTACATAACAACTTATATAATTTAATTGCATAAATTTGTATATTAATATATTTGTATATTATACAAATCCCCACTGTTGCTGGTATAGCTCGTTGTAAGGAGCTTCGCTAATATTTTAAAGTAATACGTCCTCGGAAACATATGACCGTGAAATATATTTATATATATATTTTGTGAATTTTTGATGTGTAACATCTTTCCTCTCGGTTGCTTGATATTAGTAGGAGTGATTTCGTGAAAAGGGACGGAAATGTGTAACAGGAAGTCGGGAAAGTGCGTGCTATTTAATTTGACCAATGAGAGCGCTTGGTGGTGTCTCTTCGCTACCCTCACATTGGGGTCCAACTCTAGTAGCCATCAAGCTGCCAGCCTTTTTATATGGTTAAATTTAGCGTTTCAAAAGATTCGAATTCAAAAGGTCGGTTTCATTTTCTTGACTTTAAATCCACTTCGCATATACCAGCAAGTCTTATTAGACTTCATCCGGGATAAACTTGCTATTCTTGCGCTCAATTGTTAGTCTCAGGGCTCGTTGTGTATGAAATCTGAGGACAGTGATTTCGGTTGTCGTATGCATTTCTCCGAATCAAACGGTTCTAAATATTTAAGATTTCCTGCATTTTGTACTTTTACCATACACCGAAGGGGGTTGTGCTCTTTGAAAAAAAAAACTATCACCCGTTTCCCATGATTTTGAGTGGTGATTTTAACGTTAACTTCAGTTTACCAGAAGCTGAGTCGCTCATAGCTTTTTTGAATGAGGAACTCAAGCTCGAAATGAACACAAATCGAAATGTTTCGACAACTAACAGTGGTATAGTTATTGACACTGTTTTTCAACGGTTTTTAAATACTTTGAAATCACAAGTATATGTGTCATATTTTAATTATAAGCCTATTGTCTCCACTCTTCCCCAAATTAAACAAGGATAAGTATTTTTGATAAAAAAAAAAAAACTGCATTACTTCTTATGTTAATTAAATAAAATTTTCATAAAAGATATAATTGTTCCATAGAAAATTATTTCCAATCGTACCCGATTCATTTTTTTTTAAGATTTAAGTTACCATTGCGTATTTACCACGATAACATGCCAGATGTTACACATCATATGCGACTACTGTAAGACTCGTTTAATTTTTTCTATGATCTCTTTGCTTAAGAAAAGTTTGATATATTGGTCGAGGAAATGTAGTGAATATATGTGTGGAGTGTTTGTTATAAGAAGTATATGAATATTTTTTGGCAATGTGAAATGTTAATGTATTTACTTCGTATCAGCGCAATTTAATATAAGCATTTGAATTAACTGAAAATCAACTTTTTATCCTAATATGTCCTGACCTACTTATAAAGCTGAAAAATTTTAAAACTAATATTCATTCCAAATTAACTGCAATATATGGGATTTATGCTTTTATGTATGTGTAAATTACTGAAAAAAACGAAACATATTTTTTTAGGTATGTATTTATTACATACCCTTAACACAAAAATTTACACAATGACAAAAAGATATACATACATATATATGTACAAGATAAAAAAAATATATACAAAAACTTAAAACTACAAAAAAAAACACATATACATACAAAACAAAACATTATTTACAAAATATACACAACATAAACCAAAAAAAAAAGAATACAATTCAATTGTAAGACACGTAAATTTAAAATGACAGTTCAAATACTTTGATATAAAGTATACAAAACAAGATATTTACAAACATTTTTACTCCATAAGGAATTTTTAAATTTACAAGTATTTTTAATTTACAATTCATTATTTTTGTTTTAAGGAATATTTTTAATTTACAACTCATTATTTTGTTTTAAGAAATATTTTTAATTTACAATTCATTATTTTTGTTTTAAGGAATATTTTTAATTTACAACTCATTATTTTGTTTTAAGAAATATTTTTAATTTACAATTCATTATTTTTGTTTTAAGGAATATTTTTAATTTACAACTCATTATTTTGTTTTAAGAAATATTTTTAATTTACAATTCATTATTTTTGTTTTAAGGAATATTTTTAATTTACAACTCATTATTTTGTTTTAAGAAATATTTTTAATTTACAAGTATTTTTATTTTACAACTCATTATTTGTGATTTAAGGAATATTTTTTAATTTACCAATTCTGCTTGTTTAGGCGTCGTATACTGGGCTTAGGGAGACTAAATTTATTCGTTATCTGTTTAATAGATGTTTCAATTTTTCACCACACAGGAGGCTTAAAATTTCGACATTGTTCCAGAATATTGATGTCCAAAAATTTGATTGCTTGATTTCTGTGTATGCTTCTTCATCTGTTCTGTGTGAATCAATTTAAAACTATTTCTTCTATTGTTATATGTGGATAATTTTGAAAGAGAGGATATCTGAATTTATCTATTTACTTCTTTGTTTGCTGTCTGTAACTTCTTTCAAATTTGCTGCTTTTCTCATTAAAATTCTTTTCTTTTCATCTTCGATCATTTTTTGAATTAATTTGTCCAAGCTGGCCGAATGCTTCCGTTGTTCTTGGAATTTTGAGTCCTCCTGTGTGTGGCGGCCTAGTGCTTCCGGATTTGAGTCTCCCAGTTGTTTTTCTCGACGTATGGTGGTGGTGTTGTAGAATCCGTCAAGCAATACAAGAATAGGCGGCAAAAACAGAATTTCCCAGTAACTGAAAAATAGAAATCTGATGGAAAACCACGCCCAAACAAGCAGAATCATTTTGTCGATCGTTTTTTGGTTCATTTTGGGCGGGGGGAGGGGTTATTTCGGAAAAAATTTAGAATTAATATTAAAAATAATTTTGAAAAAAAAAATAGGGTAGAATTTAAATACTATTGTTAATTGAAGAGGGAAATTTAAAGAAAGATAACTAAATATTGCCGTTTATTATATAGGAAAATTTAAAGAAAAAGTGGAATATTAACGTTGATTGAAGAGAGAATTTTAAAGGGAATAAAAGCAGATACTATTGTGTTGATTGGAGCGGGAAATTTAAAGAGGAAAAATTGAATTTTATCGTTGACTGAAGAGAGAAATTAAAAGAAAAAGTCCGATATTACCGTTGATTGAAGAGAGAAATTTAAAGAAAAAAAAACCAAATATTATCGTTGATTGGAGCGGGAAATTTAAAGAGGAAAAATTGAATATTATCGTTGATTGAAGAGAGTACTTTTAAGGGGAAAAAATCGAATATTATCGTTTGTTTAAAAGATGGAAATATAAAGTCGGATTGAAGATTGAAGATCACGTACTGATGATTGAGGATCGTGGATTGAAGATTGAAGATCAAGTATTGATGTTTGAGGATCGTGGATTGAAGATCGAGGATTAAAAGAGGATTGAGGATCGTGGAATGAAGATCGAGGATTAAAAGAGGATTGAAGAGGCGAAGAACTAGAGAAAAAATCGAATTGTATCGTACTATGAAGGGGGCATTAATTGAACCAACCGTAAGTGAACAATGTAAATTACATTCTGAAGCAGAAGAGTTGTTGGGAGCGAAACAATGTTCAGTTTTAAACAATACCAGGAGACAATAATAGGGAATTGTGAAAGGTTTTACTGTTGCCTGATTCTTAAAATTCTTTGTTGAATTGGTAACAATGTGTACTTTATTAGTTTTATCATTGAAAAATCTGGAATTTTTATTTTTCTCAAAGGAGTGTGGATACAGTGGAATCTTGCACCAAGTCAGATAATATTAAGAAATTTATAGATATAGATCTACCGCACATACACACACACTTATTTTTTCATCACAATATACATATTATTAACATTTCTGGTTTTTATTTTAATTGAACATTTGAAATATAATAGTGGTAAATTATAAGATTAGGAGAAGAAAGATAATTTTGAATTTATTTACAAAAATTATTTTTGGATTTGTGGCTTCCTTAGCTGTATTGGATTTCCTAATCACCTAAAAAGCAGTATTAGATATTGGAAAAACTATTTGCTTATTATTAATCCCTGATGTGTTAAGTTTTAAGTTACAGTCAAATATCTTAATAACAAAACCTTTTTAATTGTATATTCATTCTTGTAGGTCAGGGGTATCAATTCATGGTCCCCAATGAACAGTTTTGCGGCCTGGTCAATATATCGACAAAAAAAATATATTAGGAAATAAAAAACTCACTTAAATAAAAAATAGATAGGTAGAATTCGCTACACGTTTTTTTAATTATACTCTTCTACTCTAAACTTAATTCTTTGCAACACAAAATTTGTTTTTTTTTCCTTCAATTTTCTCAGTAAATATAGACTCATTACCCGGCTATATGTAAATGGAGGCGATCGAAATGCAGTGCGATTTATGTTTGAAGGGAAAAAAATTCATTGAAATTTGTGTGCTTGTATTTCACAAATATTTACCAGCCCGGCTTGAGAATACTGCATGAGAAATGCATATGAAATTTGTTCCATATTTAGAAGTGCTTATCGATGCGAGCTGTTATTTTCAATTTTGAAGGGAAATAAGTCTCTTGTTGGAAACAGAATTAATGACACTCACCTTGGGTCACAGTTTGAAAGTATAATCAGTGCGAACAAAATTTCTTCTAAAATAGGAAAGATAATAGCAGAGAAGAGATGTCAAGTGTCAAGATTTTTCTTGTTCTTTTATATACGTTTATTATAATGTATTACTCGAAATAAACTTTCGATGAATGTTGATATTTTTTTGAGGCCCACCTAAAGTTAATCCTCGTTTGTTTGTGGCTCAAGTTAGCCTTTGAGTTTGACAACCTTGTTGAAGGTTTATTAACATATTGATTGACCACTAAACCTTAAAGAATTAGTGCCTTTTAAAATATGTTTGTTTCGTTTTTATTTCAATAACAAAAATACTAAAGGTGACATCAAAGTCAGCCTGTCTGCAGCACTGAATTTTGGAATTATTTAGTTGTCAAAAGGAAAAACAGTAAAAAATAAATTATTGGATAAATAAGTTGCATTAGTTAATAAAATTGATTATTAATAACAAAAACTTAATTAAATTTTATGATCTATATGCAAAGGATTATAATCAATACAAAATATCAAGGGTGAGGGGGGGGGGATCCGAACCCTGTGACACGGCGGGCGCCTCCATTGGTCGTGGATAATGGAAAGATTTTCCAAACAGCAGAAACAGAGAAAGGGAAAAGAGTAAGAAAGTTTAGGGAAAATCCCTAACTAAAACTGGGCAAGGTGAGAATTGAAGGAGGGGTGCTCTGGAAATAGTGTGTGTGGGGAGGGGGGGGGTAACAATCTGAAGTGCCTAGAGTACCTGGGAGGTTAAAAACGGCCCTGTTTCTAACTGCTGATTAATCTCTAATATTATCTTGTTTCTGCAGTTAATAAAAAATAGCAGATTCAAATCCTACTTTCTCATGTGTACTGTATTAATATAAAATATTTTTTTTTAAGGGGGGAGGGTGCAATATCCTGTATATACGTGTCTAGAAGTACAATTAGCAGTGACGTAGTTACCAATGGACTAGGCGGTGCCGTGCCCAGGGGCCCTCAAGCTCGGGGGGGGGGCTAGGATCCAGACCATCAAGCAAGCCGAATTTGCCAATAAATTAAATGGTGGCAAAAAAACCAAAAACATAATTGTAATAATGTTGAAAGGTTTTAGGGAATTCCCAAAAATTCTTTTCGTTTTTTGTTCAGTGTTGTGAACTTTACTTATTGAAAAGTTTATGTTATTTTTCAATTTTTTTCATTTTTGAACTGTTACTTGAAAATAAACTTAAAGTTCCATGAATAATCTTACCATACTTATTACTAGATCTTAAAAAACCTACACAAGAAGCAATTACTTCCCAGTTATATTCTATTTTTAGTAACAATATGATTCGTAATAAGCTAGTTTTCCTGTTTCAATATTTCGAAATCTTGTATCTGCAATACACTGATGCAATTCTGTAATTCTGTCCCCTCTCCTCTGTTCTTTTACAGATGTGTTTTCTTTTTTAAATTCTTATAATATTGCATTGTATTTTCTTCTTCATGCATATTTTTTATATCATTGGACCATTTTGTAGCTCTCCGCCCTCTGGGGGATGAGTTCGATCCTCCAGAATAAATAATAGCTACGGATTTCCCAATGGCGTTTTGTACGGCGTAGCATTACGTTTCTGCTACCTTTAAACTCCATTAAGTACTCTAGCACGTACGAATTTTATTGGATAAATTATATCGCTAAAATTATGAATTAAAAGAAACAAAGAGAGAGAAACCTAGTGAGCGTTTAAGCACAAACGCCAGGAAAAGAGATAGCAAATAAAATTTGTAGTTTTGTATATTTAAAGTATTCATATATTTTTACTTAATAAAATCCAACCAAAATAAAGCCTTCATTTTTGTTTTGTTGCACCAGGGCCTTTGGATACCAAGCTACGCCACTGACTGTTAGGCAAGTAAATGTAGATTTGTTATAAATTTTATGAAATAATTTATTTATTATTAAAGAATCTAACTCAAATCACAAAACAAATCTTTTTCTTGAGTTTTTTTTCTAGAATCACCAATGAATTATAATGCTTCTTTTAAGAGACTCCATTAAAAGACACACCCAGTACATACAATTTGCAAGAAGTAAAAAAAAAAGGCATATCTGACGAAAAATATCTAGCAGTAAGGTAAAAAGATGAATAAAAAGTTGATATTCCTAATTAGTCCCACGTTACGCAAGTGATTTAATTAAATTCCTCCATCAGCGTAATTACAGCTATCTAAGACTGATTTTTTTTTTTTAAATGAGGTTTTTTTTTTAGTTAAGACAAAAAAGTTCTTTCTAAAGAACTCTCTTAAGTCGCTTTCACTAGTCTTTCTTACACTTTTAGAAATTAGAAAGATATCGAGAAAATGTATTTCGCTATCGTTGCACTGCGATGTGTTTTAAATTTGCTGAGTATTAAACTTTATTAGTTATTCATTAAAATAAAAATCAAAAAAGTGCTTTTAGTTGGAAAAATCTAATACGGATTAATTTTTTTTCCTTTATTTTCACATCATATTTTTGATGTAGTAAATATAAAATAACTACTTACTTTTTTTTTCCACTTTGCTTATAATCATTAATATTCTAAAAGGAAAAAAAAAAAAAAAATCTTGGGAAGTATACAGATGTTTTTGTTAGGAAATCTAATTAACTACATTATATTGAAAATATTTTTTTTTTTTTTCTAATTTGGGTCAGTGAAAATAATTTTTTTTCCACAATTTTTTTTAACGTAAAATCATGAAAAATGTCAAAAAATTTATGACTATGACATACGCACTTAAATAACAAAAAAAAAACATGTATATTTAATCAGTGACGCGCGTAAAGAGAGGGGAACTCCACGGGACTGGACCCCCCCCCTCCCTTCCATCGTCCTTGATTTTAATCCTATGTGTATTATATGTAAAGTATATTTTAGAAGTTATTATGAAGAATTTATCTTAGTACTAATTTATTTTATTAAAAATTTATTGTATTAAAAATTTATTGTTTTTGAAAATTTAGCTTATTAATAATACATTTTATTATTAATTTATTTTAGTAAAAATTTATTGTATTAAAATTTAGTTTATTAATAATCGTTTTTACTAATAATCTTTTTTATTAGTAATTTAATGTATTAATAGATTATTTTATAAATTAATACTAATTATTTATTCAATAATTTATTTTATTAAGTAATGATAATTATTATTCAATAATGTATTTACTGTTTTTTGTTCGCCACAATCGACAAAATCAAACGAATATGTTTGGTGACGAATTTGGGTATGATACGAAAAATGGTGAGCTTTTCCCCCAATTCGTATCATACCCAAATATCCCTCGCCCCCCCCCCTTTTGAAAATTCCCTGTGTGTCTCACTGTGTTTAATGAATTATAAGCAGTGTATACCTGAAATACAATGTTATATAAATATGAATCACTATAAGTAAATAAGGTGACATAGGCACTTTTAAAAATCTACAATTTTAAAATTAAATTATAAAAAAGCATCCACGGACAAACATCCAAAATATTATTTTGGAATACTTTTAAAAACAAGAACCACCTAAAAAAAAAAACTTTTTTTGTGGACTTATTTTATTCTGTGTCGAAATACAGCATGAAAAATGTCAATGAAGTAGATTTTCCCCACCCTAGAAGTAAAAAAAAAAAATTGCTTTTTACTATTGGATATTTTTTCTAACATTGCTCTTCATTGGTTAATTAGGGTGGGTGTTTTATGAATAGCTCCACCCTTTTGGTTCCTCAGGCAACGGAAGTTTTGTCCAATTAACTTTCGACTTTTTCTAACGTAGTCACCCTTCTCACTTTGGAACCACCTAGCAACCGGACTATTGGCTAAAAGTACTGAATGGTTTATTGAAATGAATTCTATTGGATAAACGAAATTTCATAGAAAACTAAACAAAAACAATTTTTTTGTTTGCATTTTTTTTATGTATACTCACTTCATTTGATCAATTTTGCAAGCGCTTTATTGATTTTTTTTTTTATCTTCACTTTTTTTGCTACTGATATTTCTAATTTTGACTTGATAACCTTTTTGTATTTCACATAATTTGTCAAAGTTTGTTACTGAAAAAAAATAAGAAAGATCCTTCATATTTCTTGCAGAAAAGGCAATGAAAATGTTTACCTTAAAAATATACACAAACAAATAAAACGATTTATCAAACGAAGGCAAATATATCGTATAGAATGTTGTAAAAGTTATATAACAAAACAACATTGGTAATTCAGGGCATTAAAATGTTTATTGGTAGAACGCCAAGAAAAATTACGATTAAATTCAACAAACCACAATTTTACACTCATCTTGTTTATAAAATCCTATTTATCCTATTTCTTTTTCTTCATTGTTTTCTGAGCTAACTGAAATGTTATAGCTATTTTATTGCTAACTTTTTCCTTCCCTCCATCCCCCCCCCCCAAGAACTTTTGTTCGTAAATGATTTTTGAGAAAATAAAATGATGGAGGACATGCACATTTTCTAATATAAAAGAGAACATCAAATTATTTTCTTTTCTACATAAAAGCTACCAATATCAAGCTAAAAATTGAAAAGTTTATTTTTATTTTTGCAGTTTTTCTCGGATTGAATTGTTTTCTGGTGATAATTCATTGTTCTGTTAGGTTTGTATTATTCTTGTTTTACTGCGTAATTTCAAGGTAGCTTTTTGGTCTCCCTGAAAAATTGGCTGTATTTCATACACGTGCGTAAGAGAGAGAAAGCGTGAGTTTGCGTGCGAGTGTGCGTGCGAGTGTGCGTACGAGCGTGTTAGTATGCGTGCGTGCGTGTAAGTATGCGTGCATGTATTTGTGCGTGCGTGCCTACGTGCGTGTGTGGGCGTGTGCATGTGTGTGTGCGCACGTGTGTGTGTACGTTTCGTGTGGGTTAATACCCTAATAAAATGAGCTTAGTGAATCAGCTCACATTTATAAAATCAAAAGGTAAAACATATATTTTTTTTTAACTTTGAGGCCGACATCGATTATTTTCAATAGTAAACGGCAATGTTTATTTTAACAGTATTTCAATAAATATATACATTTAAAGACATTGTTAAGTGAAAAAATTGATGCTGTAGATGTTTGCAACTGGCCTGTATTAACACTTGATACAAAATGTAACACACGTACACATATGAGATGCAGACTGATTAAGTCAACCAAAGAGATTATTCTAAATTGGTCTTCTAAATTCAATCGATTAATTAATACCAAACCAGTCAAAAGGAAAGAATAAGAGGATTGCTCACAAGTAAGCAATTTTAATTTGGTATTATACTTTTATTCTTATTAACACAGCTTGATTTTCTTGACAGCAAAAAAATTTCACAATTCTATGTGATTTCCGAATTTTGATACGAATGCCACACACTTTTCAACATTAATCTGTTATCCCATGTACCATTCGAACGAATCACCCAGGACATTCTGCGAAAGAATACTTTACTTTCGATGTTAAATTTTAACAATCTAAACAATTTTAAGTCGTCAGCAAATAAAATATATTTGTAGAATTTTAAAATACTACAAATTAGGAATAAAATGAATAGCAAAGGCTCTGGGAAACACCGGATTTATATGTAAGCCCATTGGATATAATATTGAAATAGATATAAAGTGTCCGATTACTCAAATAAAAAAATAACAAATCAATACGATTTCCTGAAAAATAATATTTGTTAAATTTTTTAAAGATAATTACCCTCCAAATCAATAGAATTAAAGGACTTAGAAAAATCGGTGTAAATAAGATCTAGTTGGTATCCATTTTCAAAAAACGGATGCAATATATTCATCATGAGCAAAGTAAATTAGTAATCGTCGAACGCTTTGACAAAAACCCATGTTGAGAGTACGAAATTATACTGTTTATTTGGTGGAAAAACTTCCTTATATCACGATTTCAAATATTTTATAGAAATACGACTCAATTATACCAATTAATTAATATTTATTTTGAATAACTTGTATCACCCTTTTTGTAAAAAGAGGAATAACCTTAATTTGCTGACTGGCATCAGTTGATACATTTAAAGCATGTTTCACTACAATAAATGCTATTTTAATTTGTAGTATAATTTTCTACAAGTATTATTTATATGTGATAATTTAAAATAAACCTATTGCAATTTGTGAGAAAATTAAGCTTAATAAAGCTTAAGCCTAAGCATTTTCATTTATGCTTTCACCACTTATTAAAGAAACCCTCAATCTGAATAAATGCATTTACCCTGAGCTTTAACATTCAGATGAGCAATTTCACTGTAAATTCAAATTGAATATTTATGAGGTATTAATTATGATTGAAACCACATTAACTAACTCTAAACATAAATTAATATATAGTTTGTAACAAATTATTAATGACTTTAATTTATGTAATATTTTATTCAAATTTTGAGTGGGAAAGTTATTAATGAGCTATTAATTCCAATATTAGATTAAAATGGAATAACAATGCTTACATCGATTTGGTGACAAACCCGAGTTCAGAAACTATACGTTAACAAATTTTGTCTATTTATTAGTTATTTGATAAGTTTTTTTGTGGGTGTTGTTGTTGTTACTGTTGTTGCGGTGGTCACCATTGATGGAAACCTTCTTGTTAATTAACTAGTTATTACCCTATTACCCAACTGTCACTTAGTTTCTCGTGAGAAAGTATCCAGAAGAGGAGATTGCCCCTCAACCTTCGACCTTATTTTTTTCAAGGCTTGTGAGAAACTGGTCTCACGTCAATTTCCGAGTCCACCCCAAGAGGAGCGATTAGGGATCAATGCCTGAAAACTGTGATATCAACTACATCCAACTACTACTTCACGACATTGGCAAAACCCCAAATTGGTAATATATAAAATCTTCAACGGATTATTTTTTGAAATAAAACAGTTGTGAAAATGTCTTTTGGAGCACTAATTCTATCTTTTACTATACATAAAAGGTAGAGAAATATACACTTTCCGGATGCTGTAAAACATTAACAATCAAACACATGCACTACCTCAGTGAACCATAAGATAGATGTACTCTTTGCTTCTGTCTCGCCCCTGGCGGAAGTGACCTAGTCATGTAACTAGTCAGTCGAAATGGTGGCATCCACAATGGGAAGAGGCTTTTGAGTTCTTGAATTTCGCAAAATGTCATGGGAACCACTTTTTTGGATATGTTAGCTCTTTGGTTGATGCCGCAGTTGATAAGGAGCAACGTTGACGCGGAGGACAACATTGACAACTTCATTCTCTAATTGAATAGTGACCACAACACTGGTCGACCAACGTGTGAGATTACCTCGAAGAACATCTCACTCACAGATGGTTTAAACGAGCCGGGGACTTCTCAATCAGGACTTCTTACAGAAGTCCTGATTGAACAATTTGTGATTTCTTCCTGTAGGGGTACGTAAGGGACAATGTATTCATCCCTCCCTTTCCTTCTGATTTCGTGTAGCTGAAGCAGTGTATAAAAACCGCTGATTCATCAAAGGCTAGCTTTTTTCTAGACCTCACCCACATTTCTCAAGTTCCAATGCATCAGGGCAGCCAATTGAGTGCCTACTCGCAGAGACCTCTCAGCCAATGGCAGTCAAGCTACTCACTGCAACTCAAGGACATTTTCCCACCAACTCGGTTGTCTCCGAAACAGCTCCTCTAGCCACACCTCCTTGCCACGTCCTCTCCACCAATCAAGAAACACTCTCTCATCAAGGCCCTTCAACCTAAGGCAACAATCAAATATCTCGACATGGGATGGAGGAACGCTTCGCGTTCCATTTCCCAGTGACGTTCCGTTGTTGATTCAGATATCTTAACATGCATTTGGACGGAAATTGATTACCGGCTCGATCTGCACGAGTGATTAAGAACTACCTCTGACTATTTCCAACAAAACTTAAAATAAATCCATATAATTGTGTTACATGTAACATATAATATCTTACATTGTTCTTGATTTATGGTGCATTGAAACTATATACTTCTTTATGAACTACCCTGTATATTTGTTAAAATATCTTTAGGAGCATAAATGTTACCTCTATTGTAAGTCATTTGGTAGTTTTATAATTAAATTGGGCCGTGGGTAGCCTAGTGGTTAGAGCATCGGACGCCAGACCGGAAAGCCTAGGTTCGATGCTCGATGCCACCAAATACTCGCCGAGTACACACGGAGCAAATGCTCGTTAAATCAGTGGGTCCGAATGGTGTCGCCATCTATCGTGAGAAAAATCGTGCTGTTACCTTCATGGGCTCAAAGCTTAGGCTAATGACAGACGTATCTTTTAGCCCGTTACCATGATGAATTTCGTGGGCCTCGATCTGACTACGTCAGACAGGTGGCATAAGCAACAACAACAACATAATTATAAATTATTAATTCAAATGAATTGTTTGCTTGTTATTAAAGTCGACTTCATAACTGTTTCTGTAACGGTGTTGTAAAATAGAATTTGTGAAAAATAATAAATCTGCTGTTTGAATCTGTTTTGAAGTTTACAGGTACGTGGTTATTATTGAGCTTTTGGTTACTATAGTGCCTACATAATAAAGTGTTTTTAAACAATGCAAAGTGGGCTCTTTGATTTGTAAAAAAGAACAGAAAATTGTTTTAAAGGATGAGAACTGTATTGATTTTTTTTAAAAAAATAAACTTTAAGAATAGCTAAAACTATTTAATGCTATGTATTGCAAAAAATTTATTTTTAAATATATTTACATAATCTATTAATACGTTTTTCAGTCTCTGATCCAATTTATATTTGGCTGATACAAAACTAAAATGAATTTCTTGAAAAGCAGTTTCTTACAGCGGACAAAAAGGTTAATGGTTATTCTTGAATCTGCTTAGAAAAACTAAGCACCGGTATATAAATAATGAATCAAAATTTACATATATTAATTTTGTTTATACTGTCTGCAGACCCGTCGTTCAAGGCAAAGCATAACACTTTTTGATGACGATAAATTGTGTTTTAACCCAATTTATCTTCTGCAACATTGTTCGAATCATTAAACAGATACACATCTACGCACAAGGAAAATTTTTGAAAAGACTTCTCTCGTTATTTACTTTAAAGAAACTAAAGATTAATTCATAACCAGTGAAAAAAATTCAAACAATGATTAATAGTTCGCAGGTACTTCATACGATTCAGCTTTGAGAGATAAAAATATTTTCTCTTGGAATATTTCGAAAATATTGTTTAGGAAATTAATTATTAAGCTTTAGATTCAGTACAGTCAGCTGGAATTTAAATAAACTATTTATTCAATATGTTACTTTTTGTGTCCGTCAGGAGCTCTGAAAATTAATATTTTCGATACTATTTTATTTAAGAGGTTGAATAAAAAATGTAGATTAAATTACTTAATTTTTAAAAAAATTAAACTCTTTAATGCGGTGCTTTCGCAATTGTTAAACTTAATAACTGAAACTGCAATGCTTTATTATGTGCGATACCATGAATTACAACAATAATTAAAAAAAATTAATGACTCAAGGACAAATGAAAGTGCAAATTTATTTATATAAAATATATGTGTGTATTTAATGAGAAAGTTACATAAAGTATACTAGCTTTTTATGTAATTTGTTAAATTTCTCTTTTGAAAAATAATAATCTAACACTTAATTGATGAATTTATTTGCAGGATATTTTGAGTTTTCAGGATATAATATGAATTATATAATTCCCAAGCCCCATCAGTTGTTAAAATTTAAAAACAATATATATCGTATTTGTTAGAATTGTGCTTATTTCTAAATCAATTATTGCACAATTTATTTCAGTAAAATTTCATCTTAAATAGTTAAAATAATTTTAAGTAGAATTCATTTCTTTCATTTTTTTTATCATGTAAGGAAAAGAAAAATATCAATAAAAATATATTTTGTATGTGTATATTTTAAAAAATATATTTTCTATATACTGAGAATTACAAAATAAGTTACGAAATATAACACACACACAAAAAAAAAGCCTAGAGACTATAAACGAAAAATAAACAACAAAGACTGCGTATAAAGAAAAGAGAGAGTACCACTTCCTTTTTAGCTCGTAAATGTTTATTTTGCATGAATGCGTTTTACGTCATATGGAAATATTTTTAAAACTCTGTCCTATTTTATGAACCATAATTTTATATTCTATGTAACGAACAAACTTTTCTTTAAGAACTTTTTTCGTATACAATTCATTCGTTTACATTTAAGAATTCTATGTGTGATTGATGTCGTTTTATGAAATAATTAGAACTTGAAAATTGAATTCTTCTTTATTTGCCTTTATTTTATTTTGAATACTTAATTGTTTGCTTCATTATGTATATAACAGATATCATAATTCACATTTCACACACACAAAATAGATAAAAGCGATACATAAGAAAATAAACAAGCAATCAAAATCATCTTTTTTACATTTAAGAATTCTGGTTGTAAATGATGTCACGAGCGCATGTTTTATGAAATAATAATGATTCGAAAAATTGAATAACTTTATTTACCTCATGCTTCATTATGTATTTAACAGATACCAGAATTCACCACACACATAAATGCTTAGGGATTATTTGTCAAAAAAAATACAAACAAATAATTTTTCTCCCACACAAATTCCGTCATATATCAATATATATATATACTGAAAGCTTTAAATGATGTGTCTCTCTTTTTTGGTTAATTTAATTTCTCATTCTGAATTATGAATTCAATAAATAATTGCTCATATTTTGTCAAAACCAATTTCTTCTTTTTATTTATGCGTATAGAAATGTTTTATAGCTTCTTTTTTGTATTGTGAATTATGTCTGTAAATATTTTTGTCGATGTTAATTTAATATTAATTAGTCCGTTTTCTAAGAAATAATTGTTTTTTCCGTTGAATTATCTTTGATTTGTAACGATAATCTCATGTAATTAGTATGCATAAAATTACGTTGAAATAAAAGTAATAATACTTAGTGTTCAAAGGGAACTCTTATTAATTGTTTATTTGTTTCTTTTAGTAATAAATACATAATTAAAATGAATATTCATCACGAGTATCTTCTTTTTTATATATGTTCTCATATTTTAATTTAAAAGAAAAATGTTTTATTTTAACTTAAATTGAAAACATTTGATGGGCACCACGTGAGCTGACTAATGAAAGATTCACAATTTTTTTAGTAAATACAAGTATTTTTTTTTCCTCAAAGCATTGAAAATTAACCAAATAGTAAATAAAAACAAAGTTAATGAAAAAGAAATGGTTAGGGAATTCGAGCATTTAAGCATTAGAATGTTTCATTAAAGTGAATACAAAAGTTAATGAAAAATTCGAACGGAAGAATAATTAGTGATGCGAAAAAAAAAAACATCATGTTTGCTTACTAAAGAACTAAGCAGACTAGAAACGATTTACAGTCAAATGGGGGGAAAAATCTGTTCGATTCTGCAATGTGGGCAAATTACATTACATGAATACATTTTTCTTCGGAATAGTTCATGAAATTTTGTTATTTAAGTAGGATTTTGCTCTACCATTAACTGAGTTTGTAAGTTCTTAAAATTATACTAAATTAAAAAGAAAAATATTTTACTATAATTCAGTACTTTTTAATCTAGGGGTGATGACCCCAAACGTGGTTGCGTGACTAGCAGTTGGGATCATCTAACATTTTTAGAAATTATGTTATATCTTTTTGCATAAAATAACATGTTCGTCAATAATAATAATAATAAAACAATAATGATTTAATTGTGTATTAGACTCTCATTGGATAGAAAATATCACTCTTTTGCCACTAAAATCACAAGAAGAACTTGTTACAAACAGATTCGGAGTTACCATTGATTTTAATACAAAGTCCTTAAAAGACTTTAGGCTAGGAGTTGCAAAACATTTTTTAACAATTTCTAAAAGTGAAATACAGTATCTCTACAACTCCTACAAATAGTCTTTTTCTACAATTTATTTATAGGAGACCATTAAATCAAAGTATCGATCAAATCTAAAGAATACTCAGGAAGTACATCGTCCAGCGGTGTTGACTATTATATCCCAAGACTTAATTCATAAATCAAAAGAATCAAGCACATCCTTCACATTGATATTTGAATCTTGCATATGATGCTGTTAATAAAAGGCGATGATCTCTGAAGAGGACTCAAAATAACTACTCTAAATAAAAAATTGTAGGCTATGCATAATTTACCGTAAAGTTACATTATTTAAAGATTTTTTTTTATTTTGTTACTTAATTTAAATTTCTATATTGTTATATTAAAAGTAAAAACTGATTGCGGGTG
This sequence comes from Trichonephila clavata, assembly GCA_019973975.1. NCBI lineage: Eukaryota > Metazoa > Arthropoda > Arachnida > Araneae > Nephilidae > Trichonephila > Trichonephila clavata. The sequence goes on from BMAO01019327.1 coordinate 26,256, forward strand.
TTTATTACTCCAAAAAAAGATACTACAAGTAAAACACATATAAAAGTACCTAAGCGTGTGTTATGGTGTTGTGTTAGCGTTACACACTATGCAGCTAATTTGCTACAGGCATCATTTTTTTATTGTTATCGAAAAAACAATATTATCAATTTCAAGCATTTAGAAGTTTACTGGGAAGAAAAAAAAAATGAATATAGTCACTTTCACGTGTTAGTCATAATCGTCCAGCCAGTGCGCTACGTAACTGCTCCTCGCTTCTTTTCTGGGTTTCGGATCTCCAGGATTCGAAAGAAGAAAAAAAATGAATATTTCTACTTCGCGAGCACTCGCATCGCGCTTTCTTCTTAGTCCCCCAGGATCAAAAGTCAGGAGCCACCAGGGTGCTTCTTTTTTTCTTCTCTCCCTCGAAGGATCATGAGTCGATCCCTTCCTTTTCTCGAATCGACCTTTTCAAACTCCAGGGGGGGTCAACTACACGCCCCTCGTCAACTCTCATTGGTAGGTCCCAAAGTTTTTCACCCTGCACCTCAGTCTCAATAGCCCACCACTGGTGCAGGTCGAACAATGGCTATAGTCCCTTTTGAAGGTTTCTTGCAACAAAGGCTTGTCCAACATCTGGTTCATAATCCACCTCGCCGCCATTTCCTCTTTGAAGTGACCTGCTGCCATCCCCCGAGGTGCCAGTCTTTTAAGATAGACAAGTACTGCCTATGGACGCGCACAATATAGTTATGTCCTGTCCATTGTGTAATCAGTCACACAGGTGTAGACAGTAAAGATGTCAAACAAAGGACAATGACGTTGAAGCCACGTGCTCTGTCTCCAACCCACAAGCGAGCCACCTGCTTTCCAGATGACACACTAAACATGTGTGGTGTGTCACAGTGTAAACTTTGGGCAATACCTTATGGGGTCGCACAAGATATTTTTACTAAAAATGGGGTCCACTGTTGTAATTGATAATATGTGAGCAGTAGCCTAGTGGTCAAAGTCACAGACTCGTGCCTGGTATGTCATGAGTAAATGAGTGTACATTAACGTCGCACTGTTCAGCTACAACAGGGCTTTTGGCGACGGACCTCGTAATTTTGAACCATGGTCAAGTGACGAGGATGACACCTGAGCTGGCACCCCCTCTCCTAACTGCCACACCAAAGGGAGTCGCACCCCTACACGGCGGGTCTTCAGTGGTGCTGGGCTCGAACTCAAGACAAGCCAGCCACGAGTCCGTTACCTTGACCACTAGGCTAACGTTGTCCCCTGACGTGTCATGAGTTCGAGCCTAGTGCTGCTGAAGACCCGTCGTAGAACGGGCCGTTGCACGTTAAATCTATTGAGTTTCAAAAGTCCTCCAGTCTTTAGGGTGTGCAAGTGAGGAGAGTGGGTACCAGCTAAGGTGTTGACCTCATCATTCGACCATGGTTAAAAATTAAGAGGTCCGTCGCCAATAGTCTTCGTGCAGCTTTAAAGTACGACGTTAAATTCTATTAATTAAATTCCGATTAATAGACACACTCTATTAATCGGCAGTAAATGTAACTTCAAAAGATTAAATTCATATGAATGCCATGTAAATAGCTAATATGTGTGAAATATTAGTATTGTTTTGCAAATTTCGGTCATTGTTCATTTTTTTTGCTGAAAATCTATTGAAGGCTGAAGAAGACCACTTTTTGGAACATAAGGAATGAGAGTGACCTTGACGACAGACTTGGCTACAAATTTTTTAACCATTGCCAAATTTGGTCGCCGATTTGTTTATGGATTTTTGAGTCTGGGTTATTTTAGATTTACACGGTGTCATATTTATTTCCGGTTTGTAGAAAATCTACTTTAATTGCTAGAAAATTAGAATAGGTTAACCCAAACGAATCTGATTGCTTGGACTCTTTTACATATGAATGACGAGAGAACTTAAAGAGTTATATTTACGTCGCACTATAAACTGCATGAAGGTTATTTGCGACGGACCTTGTAATTTTAAACCAGGATCAAGTGACATGGACGATACCTGAGCAGGCCCCCCTTTCAGTTAAATTCCACACCGCACCAACGGGAGGATATTTGAGCCTCGACATATTGAATGTGAACCCGCCCCCTCTACATGGCGGGCATTCATGGGAACAAGGCTCGAACTTATGACATGCCAGCCCCGAGTCCGTGATCTGGATCACTAGAATACCATGGCCTTGAATGGCAGTTTACCATGTACCATTGTTGAAGAGGCTAGATAATGAAACAGTCTTAGACAAAATTGTTCAATTCGAATGTATTCCCATGAAATATAAAATGTATGATAAAATAAGAAAATTTTCTCTAAATTGTTGAAAATTAATAGCATACAATTTCAGATAGGGATGAATATATTTATGTAAAATTTATTTCAATTCGTTTCATTTATACAGCATGTTTTATGTTTAATTGTATTTCATTTTACCATTTTAATAAAACAGAATAATACAGAGAATGATATTAAAAATTACATTTATTTATTAGTTTATGAATATATATATTGAAAGGAATATTTCCATTTTCGAATTAAATCTAATTTGCGCATTATGCATATATTACAAGGAAATATTCCTCATTCAGACTGAGTATAGCAGAAGTGTGAAATGTTTGCTAGAGGTAAATTTTGAAACTTCAAAATCAGTCTGTCTGCATGTATTGAAGTTATCAGATTACTGAGTTACAAAGTACGCTTCTTTCCATGCATTTTAAGGCAACTATGTCTACCAGACCATTAATAATGATACAATGTATTAAATAAATGATGCTTGACTATATAATCAAATTTTTATCACGAAAGTTGAAGATTAACATAAACGACCAACATGTCGTAACGTCTGCTGTAATAACTGTACTTTTAGATAAAAGTTTTGCTTGCGTAAAACAACATACAATATATACTCTTATGATTATTAACTTACTGTATATTTTCAAGTATAAGCTGATCAAAATCAAGGCCAAAAGTGCGTTTTTTCTTTATAAATTTACCTAAATAAAGATATTTTATCTATGATTTGTAATATAAAGCCATACCATAATTAATTGGATTATTTTGCATCATTTCTCAGTTTTTAAACTGTAAGTTTAAAATTCTAGATTCTTTAGAAGTCTTTTTAATTACTCTTTCCCTATTTCATCAACACGCGTATCAACGAGTCACACCTTCTTCCATTTAAAATACTAAAGTTTTATGTGTATAAGTGTTAGTATTTTTGCTTCACTCTGAACAGCATCATTACAGGATATAACAAAATTCCTTACACATATTTTTATTTTTATAAAAATACACAAAAAATGCCTTTGATGAATTTAAGAAGTTAATTTGACGTCTAATTTATATGGAACTAATTATAAAAATTATAACAAAAGAGTCTTTGTTTTTGTATTCATACTTATGAATATTTATTTATTTTAAAGTAAAACCAAAAATAATAAACATATAGAGAGTTATTCATGAGCATTCAAATGTTAACAATAAGCAGATACGAAAAACGAAATGTCTATTTTGCAAGATGTGTATTTAATTTAGAATGACCCTCATGATTCACTTGATTTATAGTTTAAGAACTTCACTGAGTAATTATAAATGCAAAACCAGATACAAATAACATTTCAATAAACAAAGTTTTATTTAAAAAAAAAATTCCGTAATTTTTGCACAAAAAATTGTACAATTTTCAATAAATTTTAACATATAATATAGAAAAATAACGTTCTTTGAATAGAAAAATTAGTTTTTTTACAATACTTATTAAATACATTACGGATTTTGAAGAAAATGTACATGAATCACATTTACGCACATCTGTTTACAATTTTCAAATTCAATTTTCTAGCGTTCTTTTCATTGAATTCTCTTTAATAATGCCTCTATAGATGCAGCAAAGTGTCCTCTATTTTTTAAAGTAAAATAAAAAATGCAAATTTTGAAGCACCTTCACGTCCCAGTTACCTTAAATAGTTACAAAAAATTTTGGCTTAAAGAATTAAATATACGATGTGAATCCTAATAATATTATAAATGTGAATGTGTAAGTTTGTTACGCTTTCACAACTAAACCACAAAAATGATTTTAAAAATTCTTTCACCGGTGGAAAGCTACATTATCAGCAAGTAACATAGGGTATATTTTATTCCCGTATTCCTACAGGAACGAAAACTATACGGGTAAACGTCAAACTGAACGCCAAATTGCACTCTAAGCTGAACTAATGAAGTCGTTATTTTGGTTACTGGCTACCGATGCTATCCACGAGACATAGTGTAACGCGCACGTGTTAATACGCTGACACGTGTCATAAATTTTTTATGATAGTTAGCTAACTGTTCAATTAAGTATGACATCAACTGTTTCGGATGCACTTTTAAAAATAATAAATGAGAGCTTCTTAAACAAAAAGTAATTCAAGTAACAAAATGTTTATAAGTTTTAAGGTTAGTTTTAATCCTATTTTTTATTTGCTTATTTACATTTTTCTAGACTCAAGTGTATTATAGGGGAGGGGGGCTTTTTGGATTTGGCGATTTTTATATAGATATCATGGTGAGATAACGAATTCATTCTGGCTTCCGGACACCTATCGCTAAGTGAAGTAGCTTGGTGATCAATTCTGGTCTCCAAAAGAAATTGACAATCCCCCCCCCCCTACACTTTAACCACTGAAACAAGGTGTAATTTAACATCTTTACTGAGAGCAATTTCTTAAATTTTTTTTTTATCAAATTTTGAACGTTTATTACGGTACATTTATTATATGTCAAACTCAAACTTTGAAAAATATCGCCAAGTTGGCTGAAAACTTCTCTATTTCATCAATCCCAGAAATTTTAATACAAGTTTTCTCCCACTTTTGAATGAGAGAAATTATATAAAGTCTTAGAAAACTCAGTGATATTAAAAGCTCTATATTACATTAAAAATTTATAGTTACTTTAATTACTTTGAATCTATTATTTTTTTTAAAAAAATAATTCCATTATAAGGCCATGTTTTGCACGAAATTTTTCCCTTATACTGAACCTATATATTTTATATGGAGATATTACTATGAAGATATACTAGATATTACTATGGAGGATACCATACAATGCCAATCACCGAATAAAATTAGGGAAATTTATGTAATACTCATATCATCTTGCGTTTTCCTAATCCTCAAACCCTTTAGAATAAGTACAAATAATACATGACGGAAGATAATTTGCGCCGATTGCAGCAAGTGATGCAGATATGACTTTCAATGAACACATCTACAATGAAATGATAGTAATAATTGAAAATAATGGTTGGGGAGAAAGAGAGAAGCTATATGATTTTGGAATGATAAGTCCGTGACAAGTCGACGGAAATAACTTCGATAATGAAATTTCTAGAAAATTAGACTACAATTTTATAGCATTGCAAGATCAGTAACAGAATTAATCCCTCAATTAACTCCAGAAAAAAGTCAAGTCTTCCATCAAGTGTTACGTAAAATAGAATCCGGCAGTGGAGCACTCTTTTTTCTCGACGCACCTGATGGAACCGAAGAAACGTTTTTGCTAAACGTATTATTAATGTCCATCAGAAAAAATCAGAAGATAGAAGTTGCTGTGACTTCTTTCGGTATAGCCGCGACACAACTGCCCGGTGGTCGTACTGCACAATCCGTTTTAAAATTACCGTTGAATCTTGCACATGAAGATTCACCCGTCTGCAATTTCAGCAAAAATAACTCTCGAAGCAGGATACTTAGACAATGTAAGCACTTAGTGTGGAATGAAAGTACAATGTCTCACAAGAAAGCTATAGAAGCGTAAATCGAACTCTTCAGGATTTATGAGATAATACAGATATTATGGAAGGCATGGCAGTTTTATTGGCTGGTGATTTCCGACAAATTCTCCCTGCAATCCAAAGAGGTACACCGGCGGATGAAATCAGAGCCTGTATTAAATCATCAAGCTTATGGACTAAAGTTGAAAAATTCATTTTGAAAACAAATATGATTACAACAAAATTGATGCAAAATATACTTGGTGCCATTATTTTAACAAGTGTCAGGAAAGGGAGAAGTGTTAGTTTTTAAACCTCGAATTTAATTATCCCCCCGACCAACCGTTTCAATTCAAACCAGTTCAATTTCCATTCAAACTCAGTTTTGCTGTCACTATTAACAAAGCTCAAGGGCGAACATTGTAATTAAAAATTGCAGGTAAACATTTCATTTGGAAAAGCCATGTTTTTCCCGTGACCAACTATATGTTGCCTGTTCGCGTGTGTCCAATGCCCGAAATCTAAGCATATTTGCACCTGACGAAGTACATATAATATAGTATACAGTAGCATCCTAGAATAATATTCTGTTTTGAGCTCTTTTAAAGAGGAATTATTTATTAAACGTAGACTCTTTCAACTTTTTAAAATATTAATAGCAGTTATTAAATTATTTTTGTTAATTATTATAATAAAGTATGTTTTCAATTTTTTAATTAAGCTCAATTTTAGAATTTTTAAATTTTAATGGTCCTAGTGAAGCAATAAAAACAATCATATTATTTTATTTACTTTCTATTCTAAAGATTATGACTTTGTCATTTATTTAAAGATATCAACGCGAATGAGGTCGCGGGTAAAAGCTAGTAAGTAAATAAAAATGTTTTACTGCTGACACATGCATTTATGAATTTAAATTATACTATATTAAGCATTTTATTTAATACGCCATGTAAACACTCTAATAGGTGTTATGCATATCATTTAAATGATACATTTGAAGTTCTGTAACTATTTTGGGCAATCTTGAAAATACCTCGAAGCGATTCAAAAGTTAATATTTTCAAGGGAATAATGAATAGCTCTAGTTATAATGTAATCAATTTTAATTCTCTGTTTCATTCTGCCCGGGGAAAATCCCACTATCTTAATAAAACGTGTAAGAAAAATCAAAAGCGGAACTTTAAGTATCAATGAAAAATAAATTTGTAAGATTAATTACATTATTCACCAAATTTATTCTAAAGTGAAGTGCATTTTCTCTATATACGGGTTTATTTACTCTATTTTAAAGATAAACGTTTTTGTAGTACACAATACCGACTATTCCATCATTATAATATGTATTCATTGCATGAATTAAATCCTTGATGTTTCCTCCTCAATTCTTATCTAAGCTAAACACACATAAAGGGAATAAACTTCCTTTAGAACAATACGTCAGTTTCGCCCGTTCCATGGGCACTTCCTTTCACGGAAGCAGTGTCCTCTACAGTACAATTCAAACACAACAAGTACCGCTGAGGGAATACAACAAAGAAAACGAAAGACGATTCAAAGGTTCAATTCCGGAATGAAACCGGAAGTGTTCATCTCCCCATTCCTGGAAAGTCTCAAGACATTCATTGGCGGATTTAACTGTTTTGAGGTTGAGAAATGGTCTCTAGAGAGCCATTGTCCAACAACATATTTCATTAAAGTGATGAAGTTGAAGGGTTCTTTTTCCAGTGTTAGTGTACTTACTACTCCAGCTGAAATATCACCTGTTGAATGTATTTTGATGAACAAAGATCTAAGTTTAATAATAATAATAAATGAAATAAGCAGTTAAAACTACCACTAAGAATTTCAATTGTTACAAAACATGTTGGGGTATTCCTTGTCAATAAATGTAAAAATATTTTTTCTATTTTAAATTAATTTAAAACTTTAAAATTTATGGTGATTTTGTACAACATTCATAACCCTAATTATGTAAAGAACTATGCATTATTAATATAGTTAGCCTTGCAATTTTTACAACAAAAAAATTATGCATAGTTGCTTATCACACAGAAATACGAAATTGCAGTTTTTCCTGTTTTTATTTAACCCCTTACGCCAGCGTTTCTCAAACTGTGGGGTGTATCTCCTAAGGGGGCGTGATAACCCTACTCGGGAGGGTGTAAGCATATCCAACAGTTGAAAATATTTAATAATTTTTCAAATAACCTTTTTACTGAATGGAAGCAAAACAAAATACATTCTGAACTGTAAAAAGTTACATAATACTTATTCCATTATTTAAAATGTATTTATTAATTAAAAGTAACATATACAAAATTTAATACTTATCTTGTTAATTGGTACGGTTTATACAAATTAAGGCCGTATTGTAGCTTTCGCATCAAAGTACATTAGTACTGCAATTAATACATTGTTATTGTATGGGGGGGGGAGATGAAAATTATGATTGAAAATTGAATATTGAAAGTTTGAAAAGCACTGCCTTAAGCTGTTTGCCCGCACAACGTATGGGCGACTGAAAGATGGCCACAAGTGGTTGGCCCGTCCGCTGTAAGGGCACTCTGATATTTCCTTTCTTTCTTTGATTTGTGTTTATTTTTAATTCTTATGGAGTATTATTTAGCTCTAGTATTTTGAAAACGTGATGCAGTTTGTCTAGGTTACTGAAATGCTTTTATTCCGTTTTTGTTTTGTTTTGTGAGTGTGTGTGTGTGGTGAAGGCGGGAATTTTAGTAGATGATGTTCAGTTATAAACAATAAAAATATGTGCCTTTTTTTGAAGCATTTTTGTAAAAAAAAATGACCGCTTAAGAGGTTAAGGTGCCTGACTACGTTCGGAGCAGTGCCGGTGTCTTGTGGCTTGCGGCCAGGGGCCGGGGCCCAAAGGATCTCAGAAGGGCCCGGATAAGCTGGCATAGCCAGATTCTTTGGTTATAAATTTCGATCCTCCTGTACCAAGGGGCCTGTAGATCTTCTGCGCCCAGGGCCCGAAATGACCTTAAATCGACTCTGGTTCGGAGCGGTCATTTTGAAAAAAACTGAATAATTTGAATAATGAAAAGCAATAATTTGTTGAAATTTAGGGTCACTTACATTTGAATATAAATATAAAATTCTATTAAATATATTATCACCAGAAAAATTATTTAAATGCAATTTCTTAGCAAAAATATAGGGAAAAAAATAATATTTTCAAAACAGTCTTCTTTTATGAAAAATACTTCTAAAATAAAAATATTTTGTCTATACATATAGCTAAGCAGCACACAGCATGAACTAGGATTTTTGAGACTTATAATTTAAAAGTGGATTTATATATATTCGTATTTTAAAATAACACAGTAGATGAATTTTAACAAAAAATATCGGCTTTGATTTCAATTGATTTTAACTCTGAAAACAATGTGAATTTTTCGCAAATTATTGTTCAAACTGTTTGTTGGTGAAATATTATTATAGAACCATTTTTCACGAAAAGATTGTTTTGAAAAATTATCATACATTCATCATTTTTAGCAAAAATTGCATGTGCTATGCATTAAAAATATGCTTTAAGCAAATTTATATGTATATTTTCTGTTTCAAATAACACTTATTTTTTTTTAAAAAAAATATTCATTTATATGCTTTTTTAAAATTACTATTCCGAAAATAATCACACACACACACAGTTACCTTATATACATTTAAAATTGCAAAAACAATGGTTATTTTTTAATGACATTTATAATGTTAACCATACAAAAAAAACTTATGACTATAATTAGTATTACAATTTTTTTACACTTAATATTTTTATGCGTAATTACAAATCATACAGAAATAAACGAAACTGTAATTTTAACTTTGTAATTTTAAACTCAGGTGATAATTTTATAAAATTTAAAGCTAATTTTCATTTGAATGCAACTCATAGACATATGCTTAAAGCGTAGTTATGTTTCGGAAAATTTAATCTAACATATATAAATTTAGAACAGTTTAAAAATACTGACATGGCTGGGAAATATTTTGAAATTAATTATACGCAGAGATAGAGAAAATGGAAATTTATTTTAAAATTACACTTTTATTGAATTATTCAAGCATTTGTAAGATGTAGAGTATAGTGGATCGAAAAGTTTTTTTCAGAATTTCAAGGTCTCCTTATGCGGAAAAGATGTTCTATGGTATATAGATGAAGGGAAAGATAAAATAAAAAAGTTAACTTTTATGTTAAGTACTGGCACAAGGGGAATGAAGTTATTTTTAAGATAATAATATATTATAGTTTAAAAAAAAACTAAAAAAACACCCTTTTATATTTAATCGAAATAAGTTGTAACTTTATCTTTTAGTCGCCAAATCTGGAATTAGTCACCAAATATGGAGTTGAATTAGTCGCCAGATACGGGATGGGATCTGAAAATGGGAAATCGGTAATCCTGATCAGGACAATGGAACAAAATAATTAAATTATTGTATTGTTATTGGTCCTGAAGAATTGAGCAAAATTTTGAATTAATCTGACCTTTTAAAATAATGTTAAAAACGGTGTTCAAAGGGTCCGTTACATGCAAGTGAAGCTTATAAAATGGTATTAAAAAAAGTAAAAATAATTCTTGTTAAAATGAAGTGGTCACATACTAAATAGTTACAAAAAAAAAAAAAAAAAAAAAAAAAAAAAAAAAAAAAAAAAAAAAAAAAAAAAAAAAAAAAAAAAAAAAAAATAAATATCAGGTACGTTTAACAATTTTTTCAGTATAAAAAAAAAAAAAAAAAAAAAAAAAAAAAAAAAAAAAAAAAAAAAAAAAAATTTTTTTAAAAAGTATCGTATTGACGAAATTACAGTGACGATGAAGTGGTAGACGGTGAAAAGCTTGAATCGGACTGATACGACTGTGCAACAAAAGAGTTTGGGTTATGAAATTTTGCAAAGTACATTATACTACTCACTATAAAGTACTCACTTAAAATTTGCCCGTGTTTACCGTACGGGCTACTGAAAGGTGACCACAAACTGTTTGCCGTACGCTGTAAGGGCACTGATATTTATTTATTTCTATCTTTGATTTGCACGCATTTTTAATTCATATAGTGATATTATAAGTGCTAGTGTTTTTAAGAGATGCAGTTTGTCCATGGTACTGAATTGTTTCTCATCCGGTATTTTCTTTCTGGTGAAGGTGATAAACTTTCTTTGAAGGTAGGAATTTAGATTCTTCAAAACGTTCGATAAGAGGAATAAGGGTCGGCAAGACAATGTGCAGTTCCAAATATTAAAAATCTAAACAAACCTATATAGTAGGAAAGAATTTGTATTGCACCATACATCAGAAGTGTGTGTATATATATGCACACACACTTAACTCTCAACCATTTGAAAAGAGTTAAGAACATGAACATTTTTTGCAAGTATGAGAGAAAATCCTTGAAAATTTATGAAATACCTTCAAAGATGCAGAGTGTACTCAACAGTTTTTTTTAAGTCCCCAATTATAATACAAAAATACTGTGGACACTTTAAAATTGAAAATTGGATCCGGTCCCCCAAAAGTCCTTGATTTTTTTCCCGTTTAATTATAATCCTATGTATATAGTACGTAAATTTTAATTTAGTATTTGTTATTAATAATTTATTTTATGAATTAATGCTAATTATTTATTCAATAATTAAATTTTACTATTTTTTGTTCCCAAAAATTGACAAAATCAAAAGAATATGTTAGGCGGCGTATTGGAGCAGCATGATATGATAATGGTGGATTTTCGACCGTGCCCTCCTCCCACCCGTTGAAAAATTCCTGTGCGCGCCACTGACTTAGTACAGTTGTTAAAATGATTGGATTTCTCAGAGGAACTGATGAATCTCATTCAGTTTGTTATATCTACCGTATATTTTATTTTATTAAGCAAAAATATTGTTTATTTTCTACAACGCTTAAGATAAAGTAATCTTTGGTAAATAATGAGAAATAAATATCATGAGAAGTTAATGAGCTATTCAACATCAAAAATTTATGATTATCCCATAAAATATTTTTTAAGAACTATATTCAGATGGAAAATATTTTTCCTTTCTGATAATAAAGTAATGAATAAAACGGCCATTTGCATAATCCGAACACACTTTAAGTTGAAGAATATTTCAGTTAATCTTCCCAATCAACCCTTGAGGGAAAACAGTCTAATTACATCGAAATTTAAATTACTGAAGTAGATATTGTGTGAGTAATTAATCAATTTCATCAGCAAATTAATTATGTAGTTGAATTTAATTAGTTAGAAGTAAGATTCTTAAATTTCATCGGTAGAAATATCAGCATTCGAATGCCAATTAAAATTTACCGCCTTAAAAAAATGGAAAGCAGAAGTAATTAATTGGGGGTACGGTTGCGAGTTTTTAAACTTCTGATTCAATTATCCTTGTATTTATCCGCTGAAAGAGCCATCTATTAAATTCTTCTGGTGAAAAACACGATTATTTTAAAGTAATTACTCAATATAAACGTTATTTTTTAACTAAATCATTAATTAATTTATTATGGGAGTGTATTTTTGTACTGAGAAGTATTTAGATAGATTCTTATAATTAATTTAAATCGATTTTTGTTCCTTTAGTTTATATGTAAAAACAACAATATTTTTTTTAAGATAAGAAGATTATGAGATAATGCTATTGTGTGGAAACATCAGGATGTACATAAATGAACTTAATTTTACATTCTCCTAAAATGTATTTTAGATAGCTTAAAATAAACAAATGTAATAAGCGATATTCTGATGCCTTACTTTAAATTTTATCTGACTTTTGTATTGATAAAGCATTTGGCTTAATTCTGCTAATTTATTGCGCATAAATATATCTCACATTTGATATATATTATACAACATATATTATTATACTGCAGTCAGTGACGCAGACAAGGGGATAGGGTCATCGGGTGTGGATTCCCAATTAACCTTAATTTTTTTTTCGATCGATTATAATCCCCTGTATATAGTATGTAAAATTTAATTAAGTATTTGTTATTGATAATTAGTTTAGTAATTAATGCTAATTATTATTCAATAATTTATTTGTTACTTTTTTTTGTTCCCGATAATCGGCAAAATCAAAAGAATATGCTTGGTGGCGTTATGGGGTATGATACGATAATTATGGACTTTTGACCCTTGACCTCTACCCCTTGAAAAATTCCAGGGGGTACACTGTATACCACATATTTAATATACATAATATTTCATTACATTATTATTCACAGCTAAATAATGGTTATTTTCAATGATATTATTAGTTAAGCAATGGTTTATTGTCTTTTTTGCACATTTATGTTTTCTCAGAGAAAATTGTATTGCTAAAAGGAATTTTTATTTGCTCAGCATTTATTTTACTTGGATTGTTTTCAACATGTGCATTTTTAGAAAATAAATAACCCATAAATTTAATTGTTATGTTAAATGTTTCATAATTTACGGATTTTCGTTATCAATTACTAATAATGTATTGAAGACTGATAAAACTACTATATAATAATCTTGCCTTCACGCCTTAAGGTGTGGGAGAATTGGAAGGAAGACTATACACATAGTCATAATTTAAAAACAATCTAATTTATTCACGATATTAACCGCAACTCAAATTCAATCGATCAAGGATAAGGGATGCACACAATTAATAAACATAAAGACAATTAACGAGGTACGTGAGATATGAGAAGACTTTAATGTTTAATACACTTACTAAATTCAATAGTCCTGAATTCTTCGCTATTTAATCTAGATTCAATCTCCAGTGACAGATCGTCACTTTAAGTAATTCAATCATCAAATAGTAAATATCCGCGATTCACATTCAATTGGATTAATCACTCCTCTCTAACCTGAAAGCCTAGACTCTATATAGTAAGCCTAATTTACTTGTCCACGTTTTCTTCTTCGAGGTGGAGTTTTTTAATAAAATAATATTTAAAGACTAGAGAAATTCTGCAAGAGGACTGTTAGTTAAAAGAGCGTGGATATATAGGACAGTCACAACTAGTTGATAAAATTACATAATCAACTCATAAATTTTCTGTTATTTCATTGATATTTCAATTAATTCTCCATAAAATTACATAAAAGTTCTTAGTTATCACTAGGTTCTTGATTATCTATTGGAAGCTTAAACCTCAAGTGAATACGAGTATTCTCTCCTAAAATTTAAGAATCTTGAGTGCACATCTGATAGGTTATATTTCCCTCTTTATTAATAGCTTTTACATACCTTTTACGTGTCAATACATAAAATAAAACCGATACATTTTAAAGGAGGAAATAAGCTACATATAAAAAGAAAAGTGACATACTCTATACACAATACGAAATCTTCGGAACTATTAGACCTACAGATTTGAAATTTGGTAAGCATGTTTCTTCTGTTGAGTAAAGAATCGCTAAGAATGGGTTTGAGATCATTCAAAAGATGTGGGAGGTGGAGTGTTCAAGGAGACGTTATAGATAAATGCTCCGCTTGAACTCCATCGATACTGCCCTGAAATTTGGTAAGCATCTTTCTTTTGTTCAGTAGAGATCCGTTAAGGACGTATTTTGCTTTAAAATATAAATTACTTAAATATAAATGATAAATCAAATGTTTTCGAATATTTTAAAGTTATAAATATGTACTACCTGTAAGCTCGAGTCGCTTCACTAGATTATTCTGAGTCTTATGATTATATACTACATCATGATGTAGTTATGAATTATTATATTAAACCTAGCTCGATGTTCTATTGGTATGGAGAATTTCTTATAACCTCCTCTGATCGAAAAGCACAGGCTTGGAAACTATAATTATCCTTTATGCTCATCAGTGCTTCTCCCACCAACAGTGCATTTTAGCAAATCTTTCAATGGATTCTCATTCAAAAGGACAGTACGATTACAAATCTAGTGATTATTAAACAGATTTTATCTGCAATTCCTTATGGAATTGAGACCTCTTTTGAAATCACTTTTAAAAACCGTTTAACTTTCGAAGCCTTTAGAAGTGAGATTACTTTTACTTCTGCATGACCTACAAAGTACACCTGTGGGAAGTCATAAAACCCATTATAATAAATTAGCCTTTTATATATAACGATGGAAGACTAAATCCATATAAATATTTTATTTTCTTCGACCCTGCCATCATAAATAAATTCATACAGTTCTAGTGGAACGTGTAACAGTGGTGGACCAGCTAACATTCGTTTACCATTATTGTAGTCAGTAATCAGATGGATATTACCTCATCAGAAAGGAATGACGTTTCAAGCAAAGAAGTGTGCGTTCGGATGATGTCGTCAGCCATTGTGAGAAATCATAGTAACAAAGATGATTTCAATATGTGGCAGGAATGTCAAGAAGACTGTGCTGCATGTGTCAAATGGATGTCCTGTGATGCAACATACTTCTCATCTTTTCATGGCCATAAACACTCTCAGAATTGAATTCTCTTATGACAGGATTGTTTCTAGGAAGTATCCTATCACCTCTAAGGTCAAATTAACACTCAAAATTCTGCAATATAAATATATTTCTATGAAATGCTGTGGTTTAATTGTAATGAAACGTTTAAAAATGCAAAACTCAAAGAGATATAAATGGTCCATGAAAGGGTTAGCAAATCTCTTTTCAATAAAAGAAACATATCAAATTTCAGCTCTGAAGGTCTAATATTTCAAAACCACATTTTTCAAATATTTAACACCAAACCTCTTTCGCAACCTCCCCGTTGCAGATGTGAAAAATTATTATCCGCAAACAAGTTAAAATTTACCAGTCTAAAGATTCAAATCTTTAACAATTCAGACAAGCATAGATTAGAAAATTAAATCCATTAGGATACTCAAAATACAGAAAGTATTGACTGAAATTCCAAAACTAGATATAACCTAATTGAAGATAATAGGTCTTAAATGAAGTTAAATATCTTTTTAGTTTTAAAAATTTTGGTAACTGTATATGATTACCAATTTTTCCATTCCTTTTCTGAAATAAAATGAAGTCAAAAAAGTAATTGTTTTGTTTAGAAAGGGTAAAAGTGGAAGTTGAAGGAGTCAGGATCAAATATTAACAAGCTGTTTTTTTAAATGTTATGGAAATTATATCTTTTTGTTTTCGGTGATTTGAGAAAGCAAGTAAGAAAAATCTAATGAAATGTTTAAAAGCTTTAAGGATTAGTCCACAATGCTCTATCGAAAGATTGATTCAGATGATCACTGATCTACCTAAATTCAAACTAAAATGTAGCTATTTGCTCTATCAGTAAAATTTAGATAAAATTTCAACTCGATAATTTTTATGATGTTCGGTATTATGGAAGAAACATTCATCAAACACAAAGGTTAAAGAAAAAGAAATCTTATTTGCAGCCATTTTAAATATATTCAGTCATTGGATGTTCGTTATTATTGTTGGAAAAAATGTACATTTTAAAATAAAAAATTTCTGCAAAAAGTGAAAGTTGGCAACCGAAAATTGTATGAATTAGATTGAAACACATGATTTAATGTATCATGAGACTTAGTTGTCACTTGAATAAAGCGCGTATTTGGTTACAACGTATAATATTCCCATAGAATATAAGAGTTAATGTTTTATATGTGTAGAACTCTTGGTACTGTGTATATATATATATATATATTGATATACTGTAGCTGTAGCATCCATTCTTTTATATTTTTATATTTAACTCTGTTATCTTCTCCTTATAAATTCTGCTGTCTGGTTATCTTGCAATTACAATTCTTTTCAGTTTTAATCATGTTAATTCATCTCTCTCTCTTGTAGAGAAATTTTGATTATATATATATATATATATATATATATATATTTACTAAAGCATTTGTTGAAAATATCCTTTTTTGTATGCTTTTTAAGATGTATTTTTAACCCAATCCTATGGAAAGACAATAATTAATATAAATTAGATAGCGCTTAGTTTTGTACAATCTATTACAGAATTTCACGGATAAAGTTTCGAAATTTAAATACATACTTACATATATACATTCAATAACTAATTTTTCTGTATGATATCCCTAAATTTTTATAAAAAAATCAAAATGCCTGCTTAAATATTTCGGAAAGATATTTTTTTGCTGACTTGATATTTGACGTGTACCAGTCCTTATATGAAAATAGTATGAACGCATGTTGTGTAACGTCATATGACCGACTGCACATAGGGTAAGACAATATGCAACTCATAATGACTAGAAATTGATTTTTAAAGGAAAACTACGTCATAAAATTTATTCAAATATACGAGGAAAAGTCAAAAAGTAAAGGGCTTTAGCAATTTCTCTTTTCAAGGTGTGGCAACATCAACTAGTATCCAACACTGAATGAGGAGTAGTTGGCAACATTTTTCCAAAGCGTGCCCCTCGTATTTAGAGTATAGCCAGCTGCGTAGCTACCAACATATCAGCCGTATCAATGATAAGGGGCCCCTCTCTACAGGAGCCCTAGCATGAATAAGCAAACATTGTAAGAGTTTAATGGGTCCCCAAAACAGCCCAAAAGAAATTTTGATACAAGGTCCACTCAAAATAAGCTACGCCATTAGGTATAATACACTATTCAACATGACATCTCCATTGCAATTGGGACCAGGAAGACAGTGATTCACTTTTTGTTTGCAGGAGGCGTGAAACCTGCAGATATTATTCATCGTATTTAAGCGCCGTATGGTGACATCTATTTATGGAGGAGCAAGATCTACGAATCGATAGATCGTTTCAAACAGAGAAGAACTTCTTTATGGGACGACGAAAGTTGGGGTAGGCCATCGACATCAACCACTGAGTACAATGTACAAGCCGTTGAGGGAACAGTGATGGGAGGGATGGCAGGTATCCACGGCAGGTATCACACCAGCAAATAAAAAGTGAATCTCTGCCCTCCTTTCCTCCTTGGTGCAGATCGACAATGACTACCATGTTGAACTTTTTGCTTCATTCCAACGACTACGAGGGAAAACGAGTGACACGTTGTATGGAAGTGCTGCCTACTACCCGCATTCAGTGCTGGATTCTAGTGCTGTTGCCAAATCTCGGAAAGAGAAACTGCAAAAGTCCCTTTACCTGTTGACTTTCCCTCGTATATTTATATTTGAATGCAACTTTTTATAAACGTTTAAAAAAGTATTAAATGTTCACTGTCAAGAGTATACTTTTGTAAACTTTATACGAAAAATTATTAAAGATATTATAAATTAATGCTAGCTAGAAATATTTTGTTTTATTTATACGTTATACTTTTTGTTATATTCAATTTGTTCAACTCAACATGGATTATTCAGTGCCAAGATAAGATGTATTAGATCCAAATCTCGAATCAAATCTTTGAAGTCTTGAAATGCGCACTTCTTGTTAGATTATTATAACTAAGGGAAATATTTTTACCCTCCCCCTCCTTAAAAATAATTTTTAATTGATATACTTCTAAGCAATTATGGAATATTTAAAAAGTATTTTTTCCTATTTATAGAAAAAATACTTATTTAAATACATTACTACTTCATATTCACTGTAAGTACAAATAAATATGAAATCAAATGCCAAAAACTAAAATACTTTGAAGTATTTGAATAACTATGTGTCATCAAGTGAGAGAAAAAAAAAGCATTGGAACATAACCTTGGAATAATGTCGTGCTCACGTGAAAAGACCGTGAAGAAGAATTCGGAGTTATTTGATTCTTTTTCGAACTCTCTGCCACAAACTGTCCGATTTTTTCTTTCTTTCTCTGTCTTCCAACATATTTTCAAAAAAAGAATGAAAAGAGTAATTACCATGTTTTGAAGAAGGTAAAAAAATCTTGAAAAAAAGCCTATGTGTGGGGTAGTCAGCTAAAAATGCAAATACATTATATATGAAAAAATAGATTTTTTTAATCACATAAGGTTCTGTTTTTGAATATTACTTATAGGATAAAGCAAGATATCAATCATTGGCATGGTCAAGTAATTTTAGCGCGTTTTTCACATGTTTGTAGGAAAATTCGGGAAAACTATGGGAAAATTTAAATATGATTCGGCTCATCTAGGGCATAAATGCGACCAAATGCCGAAAACCCGAGGTCAATTGGTTGCTTATTGGCTGAAAAAAGGTACGACAAAATATAGAACGGAGACGAAGACGAAATTTGCGTCCTAATGCGAAAATAGCGCTTTTGTTCCACTACGTGAAAAACGCTTTAAAAAATGGAAAAAGAAGAACTATAATTTACAGGGAACATTCTTTGAAATCTAGAAAATGATTATTCGGATAGATAATATTCGAGAAAGAAAAGGGAAATTATGAATAGCCAAATGATTACTACTTCTGAAATATTAGGAAAGGGTAACGAACTTGAAAAAAAAATACGGATAGATATTTAAAAGTATACCTGTTTGAAATTTTCATAGCGTTTAATTGAAAAATAACTAATTACGTATTTGAGTTAGCTAGTTAATAGAAAAAAAAATGCTTGCCAAGGTAGGAATTATTTTGAATGTTATGATAAAATATAAATTTAGCTCATGTTCGAATGGAAAAAAAACACGTATGTATAAATAAAAGGGACTAGAATTTTCTTTAGATTTAAAGATTAAAAACTACTGAGATAAATTTCAAGTAAAGTTAACCTTAAACAAGTAATAAGGAAATAAGGAATGGAAAAACAATACACATAATTCTTTCGACTAAGAACCAGTAAATTTTACCTATTTCAATGAAAAAAGGTTATTAATATTCAAATTTCTCTTGCTACAGTGCTCAGTTCTATAAATATCACTACATTTTTACTTTTAAAAATTAAATGCTTCAAATAATGAATTTCTTCATGTTTCAAATGATGACACGTCTGAAAAAACTATTGTTGGATATAATGACTAAAATAATAATACTGGATGTGAACAATTTACATATTCTTATAATTATTTTTGAATTTAATTTGCATATACATATTTGAATTTGCATATACATATTAGGATTTGCATGTGATTCCCCCTCCCCTCTCTATATGTTTATAAAATTGTGCTATTAATAACTTATCACCGAAACACAACATGCTTGAAAAATAAAATTTAATTCAAGATTAATAAAGTATTTTTTACTTTTCAATTATCCGCCATATACAGTTATATAGTTCATACATTGCTTTAATTGTTGATATTACTCATTATAAAAGAAATTGCTGAAAATACTTTCTATATATATATATATATAGTCACTTGTCTTCTCCATAGAATTTCTCAAAAGTAATTTTAAAGAATGTTTCATTTAATGTGGAAGATTACTATTTTAATGTATTATTTTCTTTGTGGTTATTATTTATTTGATACTTTTTATTATTGTATAGCTGCAGTATTTATTTTAGCCAAAAAACTAGTATTCTAAAAAAAAATTAAAAATTAAACTGTAACGAAACATGCTTATGTGTTCTTTAAAGAAAGAAATAGTTTAAACAACAATGTATATATAGTTTGATCTAGAAACATGTTTTATGTCATATCTAATTAATGATGTTCTTTTTGGCTCCATATAAGCACAACTATGGCTTATTTAACTTTGAAAGAAACAAAATGAATGAGGAAACAGAAATTCGGTCACATATTTTCACATTTTATGTTTCATATTTTTGTGAGTTGCAAAATTTCGACACAATAAAAGAAATAAAAATAATTTTTTTCTAAATGTAGATCTTATAACTATTTTTCTTTTCAATTCTTAGAGTTTTAAAACTCAAAGAATTTTTCATGTAATGAAAATTAATCGTTCTTTTCTTCTTTTCCGAAATGCCAAAGTTTGTGGAAAGGGAGCAAATGCTAAGCATGAAACAGAGAAATAGTTGTTAGGTGCTGTCAGAATTCTTTTAGAAGTCTGGCCATCATCCAGAATGCAAACATCCTTCTAGAAAACCACAATTTATCTAAAAATTTTCACTCGAATTATTCATGAAACATATGCCCGTCATATTGAAGTTCTCTTACGAGTTAACACATACATTCTAAAATCCAAGTTGAAAATTAAAATTTTCTCACCTGTGCTTGAAAATGTTTTGTAACATACAAAAAGACTGGCATATGTGGTTCCTACATATTGATGAAAGAAAAATCAAAAAACCATTTTAATAGAATGCAATAGAAAAAAAGTATTCTTAAATAGGCTTTTTTTTTCACTTTAAGCCTTCTGCATATCAAGTCAAATTCAGTGTTGACTATTAAGAACGTGTATATTAAGGAACACACTTTTTAAATAATGTTTGTTAATTGAATAGTATACTAAAATAACAGTTGGAAAGGATAAATGATTCATAAACCGTATGACAATATATATATATATATATATACATATTATGTTGATATTTTAAGATAGCAAATAATCCCAAAATATGAATTTTTTTAATATAATTATGCAAATTCATTAATATTGCTCCTCAAATTTTCTTAGAAATAACTTTTAATACTTTATTTCTTAACTTTGTCGAGATTCTATTCCTACTTTAAAAAATTTTTTTATGCATTTTTATTGCCACAACAATGAGAATTCAGCAAAATTTATTGAAAAGGAATGACAAATGAATCAGATTGAATTATTTACTTATATAGTTTTCAGCAGTAGCACACACAAGAATTTTTCAAGGGGGGGGGGAAGGCATCGGGAATCGAAAGACCATTATCTTATCATAACCCATTACGCAGCCAAATATATTCTTTACATTTTATCGAATGTCAGAAAAAAACTCTAGTAAATTATTGAATATATAATTAGCATTAATTAATAAAATACATTATTAATAGCAAATACTTAATTCAATTACCAGAAATATTATACACATAGATGTATTTATTACTATATACATAAGATTATAATCAAACGGAAAAAATAATTAAGAGCAATGCGGTAGCCAAGTTTCCTGTACCCCCCTTCCCACTGGTATGCGCACCTGGCAGCTAGAAAAAAAAAACGTTTTAATGAATATTTTTGATTTATAAATATTTTATTACTCATATATGTATTATCTTAGATAGATGTATCTTAATATACTTATTCTACAAATGCAGAAGTAAAGATAAGCTAGTGTTTATTTTTAGTAGAGAAATGACGAGGATGAGTTTTAAATAGGATAGTGATGAAATTAAAATAAATATTTAATTAGCATATCACATTACAAAATTTTTAAAATAAATATTATTGCTTTCATTTTCTTCTTTTAATAAACCGGGAGTTTTTTAAACGATAAATCATTTTAAAACTAATGTTTATTAACGGGTAAAATTAAGAAAGTTTCAGATAAATTATCTTTATGTCTCCCTTTTTTTTATCTGCTTTATAATTAAAGATGAAAAATAATAAACTAATACATTTTTACTAATATTTTTCTGTAATAAATAATAAGTTAAATTTCTCGAGTTTTTTTTTTTTTTTTGCATAAAATGTTTTATTTTAGTATTTTAAGCTTTATTTACTTCAAACGTCCATGCTATTGTTTAGGTAAAACCTACCTACGATGCAATTTAAACAACACAGGAAGATTCATAAAGAAGTGTATATACAGTTTCAAAGCACTATAAATTAAGAATAATCTTCAATCTGTAATAGAATTTCTAAGGGATTATTTTAAGTTTTGTTAGGGACAGTCACAGATGTTCTATGAGTGAATCCTTAGTTGCACGACACACATTGAGTTGGTAATCCATTTCTACCCTCACACGTGTTAAGGTATTTGAATAAAGTTCTTGAGAACAGCTTGATACGCAGTTTCAGTTCCATTAAATCAACAGAAAGGATACCTTGTCCCTTACGTACCACCACAGGATGAAATCACAAAGAGTTAAGCTAGGACTTCTGGGTGCCAATTGGGTGAGTGGCATGTTGTAGTCTGCGGTTTATTCTATTCTTAGGATGTTCAACGAGATAACCTTGCTCAGAGACTGGCCAGTATGGTTGTGTTGTTGTTGTTTCTTATCCCAGATGTTGTAACTTAGCTACACCATCTTCAAAAATAGGATTTACTAAAATATCGTCAATAGTAAAATTCAAGCAATTGAGAATATGACTGGGGGAGGCCTGATTAGCTTCGCACCAATGACACTCTGACAAGGATCTCGACCCTGTTGAAGAGTAAGAGATTTGATATGGCCACTAAAATGCATGATAGAACCGTCTGCTGATTCCTAAGAATAATAAGTTGGTGAAACCAACGAGGTCTTTTCCCAGAATACCAAGGGGAGCAGGGGGTATCACCAAAGTGCAATTAATTTTATCATTTTAATGGAGAAGAGTTCGGCAAAAGTTAGACAAGTGTTACCCCTCGAGGTGTCAGCAGTGTCAGACTTGGCCAAATTATCCGCTATCTCGTTACCATTTAATCCAATATGCGTGGGGACCCATTGAAAGCATACAGAGTGTCTAAAAGAAAGTCTAACCACAAGACCCAGAATATTTAGGATTGTCATATTCCCAACAGTTGTCCAATGAGAAAGGTGCTGTATAGAAACACGACTGTCAGTTAAAATCCAAATGTCCCTACAGACAAGTTCAGAGACATTTAACACTATGAAGTCGAGTGTGGTTGTACACCATACAATTGGAAAATGAAGTTAACAACTGTGACATGAACCATTGAGTTAACATATCCAAAAAAGTGGCTCCCATGACAGTTTGCTTTTGTAAAAAGAAAAGGCCGATATTTTATTTCTGGACATTGGAAAGAACACATCTATCTTTGAAAAACTTCGCACGTGTTGCATTGTGGTTATTGCCTGTGTCATAGGTGGCACACAAATTTTAAGAGTACATCAACCGTACAGTTCTCTGTGGTGGTGCATGTTTTTGACTATTAAACTGTTTTATAGCATCAGAAAAATGTATATACAAGCAACTTCTTAATATGCAATAACTACCAATGAATAAGAAAAAAGTATTTACATTTATTGATATTTTTTCTATTATTTGTACAAAATAGCATGTGGCAGCTATTTAAAAAGTTTGAAAAGTTAATTTGCATTGTTTATCCCAAAAACCAAAAATGAATTTTTATTTTCAAAAAAGTTTTAATTTTTATCCATTTTAAAATATGCTCATATCAAATTTAATTGAAGGACTAGCTTAGAACTTAAGTATAGAATGTATTTTATTATTTTATTTCGTTCCTAAAACAAGGATCTAGAAAGCATATGAACCAAGAATCTTTCTTGAGATCTAAAAAAACAGATTTTCTCCTTTTTTAATTTAAAGCATTTTTTTTTTAATATCACGTTTTTACAGCCACGGCCAAGTAGAAAAAAAAGTCAAGTATAAAAAATGACAACTTATTCGCAGATCTGCATCGCCTTATTTATTTATTTTTTTACTTGGGAAGTGGTAACTATATATATATATAACTTTGAAGTGTAAGCACCAAATATGCCTTCAAATAGTTTTTTTTTAAAAAAAATATTTAAGAACTGCATAAAAAATAATAAATAAAAAATAATTTGTGGTATGCTTTGAAAAAAAAGTGTGCTTTTAGAATTCAGTCACTTCAAAAATGTTTTTTTTTGTTCCGCGTAGTTAAAAAAAAATAAAAAAAAAAAATGCTAACTTTTTTAATTTTGAAAGTCGAAATTTTAGCAAGGCAATCATAAAGGAACACTAGATATTTCCTTTGCTTAAATTTTATCTGTATATAGATATTTTCACAGTATTTATGGTTAGGTTTTGCTTTAAATAAGTAATACCCCAAACTTAAGCAATAGGTGGAACTGAGTAATAACCGCATAAGTCGAATTCGCATAAAAAAGTCGGGGTATAATTTCCCATATAAATACATATAAATTATTTTTAGTTGGAACCGGAGATGAAAGAAAAAATAATGATTCAGGAAATATAATGTTAAATAAAATTTTAGATGACACAAATACAAACTAAAATTATTTTGATGCAGAAGGTTTCATAAAATCCAAAACTTCTCAAAGCTTGCTCAAAGATTTGTTACCTGTAGCAAAATTTTCTCTTAGCATGCTAATATTTTTTATTCCTTGTTTTGTTTAAAAAATACGCTCATCATTGGAATTTATATTTTTTAAAGTTTGTAACTCTTTTTCAATTAAACTGAGGTCTTCTTTCGAATTCCCAATACCATCATTTGATTTTCTGACCGAACTGGGCCTAAAGACTCAAGTTCTTCAATGTCTTGCTCTTGTTCATGCATTACTGTGATCTCTTTAATTGTTAGCTCTTAACTGTGAAAATCCAGCAGTTCTTGAAAGTTATCACTATTCCCTTCTATATTTATAATCGACAGCTTCTTCAATCACATTATGAATTCCACCAATTTAACGAATAGTTTACTAAAAAAAAAGGAGAATTGACGATAATTTAAATTCGTGCAACTCTGGGTTTCCTTAATTTGGGGTAGCGTAAGTCGAGATATTACAGTTTAGAT
Organism: Trichonephila clavata; assembly: GCA_019973975.1. NCBI lineage: Eukaryota > Metazoa > Arthropoda > Arachnida > Araneae > Nephilidae > Trichonephila > Trichonephila clavata. The sequence continues at coordinate 51,446 of BMAO01019327.1, forward strand.
AATTTCTGAAACAAAAAGAGTATGTGATTAAACTTTTATCAGTCAATAATTATCCTAAATTGTACAAAGTTATCTAAAAATCAAAAGTTTATAAAAAAAAAAAGTAGGTATGTACTAATATTTACTCCTTAAACATGTCCACATTCATAAAAATCCGATCTCCATTAATATATATATCCCGTATTAATCATCAGGATAAAAAAAATACAATTTATTTAAACCATGCCTATTTATATTTAAATATAAATACGAAATAAAAGTTAATTTTCTAACATACCAAAGTATTTTCCACATTTGGATTTATAATGTTAAGGAACACACAAACACAAAACTTCATGCGAATTATTTCAACAAGTCAGCAGATAGTCAAACATGATTCTTACCCTTGAACTTTGCCTAAACTTTGTAGCATTGTAGGATATGACTTTATATAACATAATTATCGGTCCAATCATCACGTGAAGGCACGAAACGGGAAAAGTACAAATCTTGCACACAAAATTATGGCACATGGTCCTAACTGTGTTTTCTTGAATATAACAAGAACTAATGATCGGAATTGAATGAAGTTTAGTCCGTAAATTATATAAACTTTCCATACTTTATTTACAAAAATAAATATACCTTATGTCAAAATACGCACTTCACAGACTTGGACAACTTCTTTTGTTTTCTTTTATCATTTGACATGTAGCTTCCTATTGTTCGTCACAATAAATCTATGGCTATCATCTATATAATTACAATAAATTTGATCAATAAATGACATAATCTAATATAGACATATAAAAACACATCCATTCATGTAACTCTCTGAATTTTCTCCATTTTAGTTAATTATTATATAGTTAAATTAAATAAATATTAAAAAACACGCTAAAAGTTTTAAGAAAAGCATTGGCAGTATAGGTTAAAATTGTTTCTAAAAATTGGAAAAATTACCAGTCTGTAAATTTAAAGATTCTTTAAATGACTTCTGACACTTTTTTTTTTAAATGTAAAGTTTGCTTTATTTAATTTAAATTTTCTAAATTTTCTAAATATCGTAATCGAGTATTTTTCACGCGCATTTTAAGCTGAATATAATTATGATTAAGATACTTTTTATAATCCTGCATTTAAGGAGATAAAAGTTATATAATTTCAATAGACATTAAAAACAATGCAAGGCTGGTATGAGATATAAACTGCTTACGTCTAAGTAATATGCTTTCAAAAGTGAGCTAACATACGTATATTAATTCAGTGATTGTTCAGTGATTTTCTAGTACATTACTAGTTTAGAGCAAGGTGGCGCAAATAGTAGCTCGCGGGCCACATGTGGCCCACAAAGAGTTTTGTTTTTTGTTACTGCCTGCGAAGAAAGTCAGAAAATTTTATAGACAGACGGTCTGTATATTTTGGGCAACATATACTTTAAGCAAAGCTTTTCTTGTATATAACTGAACAGAACAGCCTATGAGGAACAAGGCCTACTGTGCTTATCTCAGTTTACATGACCTTCAGCGCTCGGATGCATGTGCAAATGTTTCGGTCCAATGGTCAGTCTGACGCGAATTCCCCCAGTTTTCAGTTCCCAAGCATGCTATGTACTCATTAATCGACTCACTGAAGGGATGAAAGGCTGAATCGATCTTGTCCAACCCGGGAAATTTTCTTGTTTCATGATCAACAATATTCGATATAGGTGCAAATTGACTTACAGTAACTTGCATGCTGTGATAAGAATTTAAAAAACCCTTGTCACCCTAATTTTAAAAAAAATAGAAAGTTTTATAGGGTACATTTGTCTTATCAAACAATATAAAATTAAATGTGATTACAGCTGTAGATGATATGAAGTTAACACAGTAAGTAACTGCCACAATTTTACTTAACATATTTATTGATTTTTGTATGGTATAATTTACATCTTTTCTGAGACACAACCATTTTTTAAAGGATGTGGCCTTCTGGTATCCTCCTGTTCCACAATGTGGTCTTCGAGACAAAAAAGTCGCCAAACCTACTTTAGACATTTGTCACATAATAAAATAATTCTTTAACACTATAACAAAATGCTTTAAAAGGTATGTTTAAGCAATTTAAAAGCACTTTTCCGATATTGGGTGATACCATTTTTAATCCTAAGATATGTAATAAATAACACAAGTTATCAATATTACATTTCAAAAATTATATTTGAGAAAAAGCTGCATCTTTTTTTTATTGTAATAACATACAGGATTTTATTTTACCCTTACGCTCCCATAACTCCCCTTGTCGAATCGATTTTTACAAAACCCATTTTTATATATAGCGGATTTCAACACAACCAAACAAACATGTTTGCCAAATTTCAAAACTCTTGATGAAATATAGAGATTTCGTAATGAGTGAGTAATTTCGTAATTTCGTAATTTTCCATATATATATAGTTGATTTTGCAAAAAGTCGAATGCTATGAAAACATTTCTGCACAAACTTAACCTAAGATTTTATGTACTATATTTAATATAAATATAACATAGTTTCATGTATATTAAAATATACTTAACTTTTCCCAGCAACACCTGCATCTCTATCTTCCAAATAATGATGCATTTATCTTGAAAGTACATTCAATGCATTTTATGAACTGAAACCCTTTATATATTTATTTCTTGAAAAATATAGAATTTTCAATTTGAAAATCTTTAAATATAGGAAATGTTTCAGATAAAATTTATTCAGTATGGTAACAAAACATAAGTGCATCTTGAATAAAATAGTCAAAACTCCCAAATATATATTAAAGTGGAAATTTTAGATAAATGAGTAATTATGGTTCATGTTAACGCAAAATAAGGTGGTAACTTTACCATTGCTAAGTAGTTATAATTAATATTTAAAACGTACACACATGATATGAAAATAAGATTAAATGTTTTATATAAGTGCATGGTTTTCTTGTTTTTTTCTTTGAAGACATTTCATGAAGACCAATGTGAAAGTAATATAAATTATGTCACATTAAGCTTATTTGATGTTTCTAAATTTACAATTTCCATTTGAAAATTATTTAAAAAAGACCAGAGGAAGTTGTTTCGAATTTACACTGCTGGCCACCGTAAATGCAACACCGTGAAGGAAGCACGCCAATAACATGAAATTTACAACATGCATTAGCGGAGGTAAGATACGCAAATATATTATTAGAATTTCAGCACAGACACACATCACGCAAGCCTGTGGCGTCACCTCAAAGCGCTATTTAAGGCTTGGAGATTTCAACGATTTAAAGTTCTGCAATTGTGCTTTTCTTGTGGTTTTTTCAAAAAACGATCAGTTATGTCTCGTAGAAAACAGCAATCAGCTTTTGATCAAGTATCCGAGTTCGACAGAGGAAGGATAGTGGCCTACCGAGATTGTGGATTATCTTTCAGGGAAATCGGTAGTCATGTTGGACGAAACCAAACAAACTGTAATGCGGATATGTGACCGCTGGATGCAGGAAGGTACGACGGACCGACGTGGTCGATTGCATCCACCTCATTGCACCACTTCACGTGATGACAGGTAAATTGTGCGCATGGCAGTGATGGATCGCTCAGTCACATCACGAGCCATAGCACAGCACATTGTGTCTGTAACGCATCATTCAGTGTCTGCGCGTACCATTCGACGCCGTTTACAGCAGAGTGGTCTGACCGCAAGCCGCCCATTGCCTGGTCTACCCTTGATGCAGAACCACAGACTTCTCCGCCGCCAATGGTGCAATGAAAGAAGGATGTGGGTGGCAGAATGAAATGAAGTGGTCTTCACTGACGAGTCATGCATCTGTCTGCAACACCACGATTGTCGGATTCGAGCATGGAGACACCTAGGAGAGAGGATGCTGAACAGCTGTGTTATGCCCCGCCACACTGGTCCTGCACCGGGTATTATTGTACAAGGTGGTATTGGATATCATTCTCGCACTCTTCTAGTACGCATTGTCGGTATTTTAAACAGCCAGCGCTACATCTCCGAGGTGTTGGAGCCAGTTGTCCTTCCTTACCTTCAGGGCTTGGCCACAGCCATATTTCAACAGGATAATTCGTGACCACATAGAAACATGTGGTATATGGTTGCTCAACGATTGTCCCAGATTACAACCCTAGCTGCCACACCAGATCAACTTTGGCAACGTGTGAAAGCTGCTTGGTCGGTGTACCCCAAGAACACATCCAAAGTCTCTTTGAATTAATGCCGAGGCGTGTGACAGCGGTGATCTCCAACAATGGCGGCTACTCTGGTTACTGATTCTGGCAGGAACCACACTTCACAGAAGTCTATAAATTTAATCATTTGATACTTGTTCAACATGTTATCTACAAAATAAATTTTGTTGTGCTATCTCTTGTCTTTCTTGGTGTTGCATTTACGGTGACCAGCAGTGTATTTATCAACTTTAAAAATAATTTAAAAATCTTTCAGAATAAATATAAAATACTAATCACTCAAATTATTTCATTTATTCATTATTTATTTACAATAAAACGAGTCAATGAAAAAATATTTAAGATTCCTTGGAGGGGGGAGATAACCCCCACCTGCTTAATGGTGGACCCACTCCCACTGTTGAAATTATAAAACTGTTCATATTCATTGCTCATATTGCAAAACTATAATTCACATGCATACAGTAGTCCTATTTATTTGTACTTTTTTTCGCAACCCCCACCCCGTTCTTGGCCTTTTTTTAAAGTTAAATTCATCACTGAAGCTGCGTTGCCCCACACTTCATTGATAAAGTCCTCAGATTTTGATAAACCCGCAGCTCTTGCTGTTTCTTGGAAAACTGAGTATGTAGTTCCGTTGATTGTTAATAAGTCTTCTTATGGACAACGCCTTTCTTCTCACGGAATGATTTCAGTCTAGAAAACCGTTTCGATTTGTGAGAGCTTGCAATAATGTCCAATCGCAACCGTATTGGCTACATAATATGAAACAAAGCACATGGTTGCCAATTCAGCGAGTACGACACATGCGAAATCGTAGTTGTCAACTTGACAACCTATTTTTAACGTTGGCTTTGTTGAGATAGTACGTAATAAATTTATTACAGCATTACAAAAAGCTGTTTTAAGTGGTACACACAAAGGGGGGTCCCCGGGTTTGGACCCCCATAGCTCTTGATTTTTTTGTTTCGATTGATTATAATTGTATGTATATAGTACGCAAAATTTAACTAAGCATTTGTCATTAATGATTAATTTTATTAATTAATGCTAATTATTTCTTCAATAATTAATTTTTTACAGTTTTTTGTTCCCCAAAATGTAAAAAATTAAAAGAATATGTTGGACGACGTTTTGGAGCATAAGAGAATAGTGAACTTTCGACTCTGGATCCCCCCCCCCCCCTTGAAAAATTCCTGTGTGTGCCACTGATACAGCGATTTATATATTTGATTAAATTGTGTTTAAGATATTGCTGAAAATTCAGATTTAATTTCTGGTGTCCTAATTGAGGTGTGGTCACAGAAACCAAAGTATGGCTAGTTTTATAATTGTCGAGTTCTGCTAGAAGTGCGACTGAAGTAAGTGAAATCTCTTGAGTCTATAGGTTTTCATGTTGGCATGGTGTGGAAGTTTGGAGAGTGAGTTATAGCTCAGATTGATCCTCGTCATCTGACAGAGGTTTGAAATTTTGTTCAACTAACAACTCTTTAAAAATAAATATTTCTTTAAAATTCACGCTCTCTGAAATGCTCTGATTCTCAATTATTTTCCATAAGTTTCCGAACATATCAAATAGTAGATCAAATGGTTGATGTCTCATAATTGAAAACAGGATATAGCCCAAAATATATTTTATTATCAATCCTTAAGCACGGGATTAAAAATACTTCTAATTTTTAATGAATTACTTATATTACCGCAAACTATTTTTATAACTTAAATTATGAAGCAAAATAAGCATTATCAAACAAATTATACAAAGGAGTCTTATATTAGATACATTACTATTACATTTTATCTCTTGAGACATAAAAATGCAGCTCACAAAAGCATCTTATTCTTTTTTTTAAAAAAAATCTAAAAATAAAATTTAATGTTACTTCGCATCATAAAATTTCGGAGCACTCAACCAGAAAGTCCACCATTTTAGATAGCGGTTTCTTAGCAACCAAGAAAAGATTTAAACAAAAAATCTCGAAGAAGAAAAAATTACGAAGAGTAGTTGGTCAATTTTCTTCACATTTTCGATCACTGTCAGAATCAATCTTTTTCAAAGAATCAAAAATCTGTACTAGTGTACGCTTCATGCATTTATATAAGTTTTCTTGGTAAGTCCATGAATAAAATGAAATATTTAGAAGGATGATCCCTGTTTTCAACAATTTCTTTAAAAACTCTTTGCAACATTTTGTTAACCAAAAATTTTCAGTTACTTTTGAATTACTTATATCAATACATTTAGCTCTTTCTGAATAATTAATAAGCAACAAGCATACAATCTTTGTAACCATATTGCTTCAAATTTTAGAGATGCAAAATTTTTGATAGAATTAGACATTTTACAATAGTAAAACTAAGAATTCATTTCAACTTTGAAGCATTTCACCTAACCGCTTCACTTGGTATTTTGTGGTATTCTATAACAATATTATATTACGAAGATCGGCGTTCAAGGATTTTATGCAAATCATTCGCTAAGAACAATACAGTTCTTCAAGAACCGGGGTAGGGATTACGTCGATCGCGATCGACCCGTGGACCATTTTGGGGTGACCGCCTGAAATTTTTTTTCTGTTAGTAATTATTTACGGACAATTCAAGATTGGCTGACAGTAGGCAGACTAAGCCTTCTACTGACTATAACAACAAAAACTAACTTCAGATAAAAGCGTTTTATTTTTTTAATGTATTTTGAATTGATTCATAATAAATCTATCATGTGTGTGATATCATTCTATTTGGGGCTATTATTATTAAGTTTGTATCTTGCGTTTTGCTTTAAAATCGGTTTTAAAAGTGTTTTTTTAAAGTTCTGTAGGCAAGTGTATATTCCGTACTCATTATTAAGTTATAATAACCTTTTTTCCTTACCTCACCACACCCATGACATTGGACAGTAGCGTACACAAGAATTTTTAAAGGGAAGGGGATCGAGGGTTGAAGGTCTACCATTCTCATATCATACCCCAATACGCAGCCGAACAATTTTTTTTTTTGATTTTGTCGATTGTCGGCAACAAAAAACAGCAAAAAATAAATTACTGGATAAATAATTAACATTAATAAATAAAAAAAATACTAATATCAAATAATTAATTACATTTTACATACTATATACATGGGACTATAATGAATCGGAAAAAAATTAAAGGTTATGAGGGAAGGTGCGGACCCGTAGACCCCTCTCCCGTCCTTGTGTGCCCCACTGACACTGGGTGGACCGCAGCTCCTTGAAAGAATTAGAAGTAGCTCCCACCCTGTAAAAGTCTGCCCACCCCTGTTCAAGAGTGATGGAAAATTTATTGCCGAAAAACAATCCTTGGAATACAGGATAAAGTAGCAATATCCGCAGAATAAATTTCAAAAGGTCTTCACACCTTCTACTGCACTCAGACACAACTATCAGTGTCTAAAATAAAAGTATGTTAGATTATTCACAGGCAATCGCTCGTCCTACTCAACAGCCGAACAAATCGCTCATCGATTCGTCTCGGTCAAATCAATGCTACTCTTTAACGGTCAAAACAAGCCTAACAGATTTCGGTGCTGTTATTGGGCATATGGACCGTTAGTGGCCCTCCCTCCTATATTCAATTGATATATGTCGAACGACTGTTTTCATTATCATGCCTGAGAGAGGGACGTTTCTGATTGGCTGGGCCAATAGGTCGGACAAGTTCCGCTGTACTTGGAGTTTTCAGGTACATAAGAGAGAGCTGAGAGGTCGCTCTGTGATTGGTTCTTAGCGTGCTTACTCAATGGACTAAATTCATGTGACGTCATAATCACATGATAATTTTAAACCACGTGTTTTTAGCCAATCAAGCTTAAAAACACATGTGACGTCATAGTCACGATAAATGCAATTATCTATTTTCAGTAAATCAGTTCATGCCCTTCGTTGTTGCCAAATTACGCTTTTTACAGGAACTTGTTTTTCAAAAAAATTAATATTTCTCACTTTATTTAAAAAGCATGTATAAACAAGTACATGTAATTTTTTTTCTTTAATTTTAAAATCTTTTTGCGGAAATTTCTTTTTATAACTCTTGAGCATCTTTACCCAATTATGCAATTTGAAATTTTACCTGAGTTTTACAAATAGAATAAAAAGTACGAGCTATAGTTTATTGTCCAATTTGAATTCAATGTAGAACACGTGTTTATATTATCATGTGACCGTCATGAATTTAGTCCATTCGGCGAACGGCTCCCCATTTATATCCATCACAGATTTTTCGAGAAAAATCCGCTTACGTCACATATCGTGATATGAGTAGATTTCTCCACTAATTTCCAGATGAACCCATTGGGTCATGAAATCACCAAAAATGGTCGCCAACTTATTCGCCGATAAAGACTTTATCGCCAAGATTTCACTAAGCTTCAATTGAATTGCCATTTTAATGTAAGGAACGGTGTTGCTTGCGAATGTTACAATTTTAACATAAAATAACTACAGCGTAGAGTAATATAAAGGTATTACACACCCAGATATAAATTATTTACGCTATTTCAAGTATTCCTTACACGAAATATCTTTATGTTGCTAAAGATAGCTAAGTTTTAGCATTAAGCTTTAGTTTGTCTTAAAAAAATATTCCTACAGCTTTCGCATTTTAGGACTGAACTTGAATTTCTGAAGCAGAAATATATTTATCTTTCCTACCCCTCCCTCGGAACTGATTTCCCCCAAACGCAATTTTAGTGTGAATCTCCTCTACTCAATAAAAAATGGACTTACCGAATTTCATGCCTGTGGGTTTAATACTACAAAAATGAAAATTCTGTTTTTTTATCTATTTAACGTTTCCTTAACACGCTAAATCCCAATGGGAATCGATTTCCACAAAACAGTTTTTATTGGATCTCTACTCAACAAAAGAAACATTCTTGCCAAAATTAAGTCTTTGGTCAAAAAAATATAAAAAATGTGGAAAATTGTATCTATAGTCTCCGTAACCACTACAACATCTTTTGGGAGTCAGTTTCCGTAAAACTCGTTCTTAGTGGATCTACGCTCAATAAATTATAAGGGTTTGTCAAATTTCAAGTATGTAGATCTATAGATTAAAAACGGGATTTTTTAAAGAATCTTTAACGACCCTGCAACCCCCAAAACAATCCTGTGTATTGATTTCTACAAAAACAGTTCTTTGCATATCTCTACTGAACAAAAGTTGAATGCCATGAAACATTTTTACGCAGCGTTTTTATTTACTATATGCTAAAGTGTACTTAACATTTTTTCAGCACTGCAACTCTTATTTTTAGAAACATATTTTCCATCTAATGATGCACTTATTTTGGAAGTATTTTTTCTGCCTTCCATGCACTGTTTTCTATTCTACATTTATTTGTTGAAGAAGAAATGTTTTTCATTATGAAAATCTCTAAATATAGGAAATATTTTAGGTGAAATGTCCTCGGTGTGGTAGCAAAATATGAAATGCATCATGATTAAAATAGTTAAAATATTTAATACATATTAAGGTAGAAATTTCAGCAAATAGAATGCGCGCCAAAAAAGGTAGATTGGCGGACAAATTTCAAGCCCCTAAGTTTAATAGTTCCGGAGATATCATGAGGTGTGAGTAAGTGAGTGTATGAGGAAGTGAGCTGTTTTTCTTTTATGCAGATTCAGAATTATGACAAATTATTATTTAAGATAGTAGTCATATTATTTAATTTATCAAGGATGAAATATTAGGCTGCAACATATGAAATGTTCGATTTTTAAGCACTACTTTAAATAAGCATATCTGATTACAGAACATCCTATTAATTAAAGTAAGAACCATTAGCTCAAACACACTTTTGCCAACGGAAAACAATATTTTTATGCAGGTATCATAAAACTCAACAGTTCTGGAGGCGACGAACTCATTGAATGCCATTTCAGCACGCCTTGGATTTCTGAAGCATTTCCCCTCCAGAAAGCTACCCAGAAGTTTGTAGATTTGATAATCCGTAGGTTAGAGGTCTGGTGACAATGGTGAGTGGTTTAGAATTTCGAGGTCCAACGCGTGCAATTTTTGACGAGCATTCATTGAAACATGCGGTCTAGCATTGTCGTGGAGAAGAATTAGGTTATTAAATGGAAAGACAGCAGAAGCCACCCAAGATTTGAGACAATAGAAATAAATATACGTCAATGGCGTAAGTAAAATGAAAAAAAAAATATTTACTTGTAAATGTTCAACATCCCACATTCTTTTATAAAACATTCTTAAAAAAATTGCATAACAAATGCATTGGATGGCACTGATGACGACATAGTGTGGAAAAATTGCGACGCCGGCATCAATTCCAAAGTCAGCTGGGAAAATGAGAGCGACGAATCATTTTCGAAACATATGATACTGACGGTTAGAGTAATTATAGGCCTATATATGTTTTTGAAAGTTTTTAATAGTGTTAAAAAATTAATTATTAATCTATTGCTTATTTATTTTTTTTTTAAAAAATTCATTAGTATCGGATATTAATGAACCTTTTACATAATTTTTAAAAAATTTTTTCTCAAAAACATCTGGAGAATTAGGAGTGCGGCTTAGAATTGATGGAGGCTTGGATTCGAGTAAATATAGTACATCAAAAAAGTATTATTAGAAAAAAAACCGCACTTGTGGAAATCAGACATTTTATGTGTTACAACCTATTATATTATTCGGTAAAATTAATGTTTTAAGGTACATAATCTTTTTAAATGTTGATCAGCAACTATTTTTTTTTTACTGAAGGGTAATATAGTAGATCTGTTTCTGTTTCATCTACATAAGATACATTACAGTAGCTCTATTTTCTAGAATGAAAAGTAAAAACCTCAGAAAAGAAAAAACAAAACAAAACGTTGTAAAATTATTAGTGCACATTCAGACTTGAAACAGTAGATAATTATTTACTTAGTTAGCCCTTACTTAATTTATTACTGCTTGAAATAAGACTGTAGACTTGTCTGTTTCATATTTCAACACCCTTCTGCTGAATGGGATGTGTAGATTTTGTCAGGATTAATTTTCCCACACATTTATTGTTGTTGGTATTCCAAGAACTGGGGAAGATTTTCGGCGTATCTAAGAGCAGAATTGTAAGTAAGACTTATGTGTTCTCCTCTTCGGTATAAAGTCTCCTTCTGTAGGAGCTATTTCATTTTACACAATTCTGGTTGTGTAAGGTACTATTTCAACGTCATTTGATATTTAATGTCGAGCTATATTATTGTGTTGTTTTAACTCAGCGTTTCCAAACTGGTGAAAAAAAACTTCGAAGAAATTTTAAAAAAAAACTGTTTTGGGGTGTCCGTATTGTAAGCTAACGGACTCATCACAAATTATTATTGAAATATATAAATAAAAAATATAACAAACTATTGTCATAAAGAAGCTAAATAACTAATTTTAAAACATAACCACTCTTAATATTTTCGTTAATCGCAACAAAAAAAAAAATGTTTAATGAAAATATTCTCAGAAGAAAGAAATAATTCTTTGAGAATCGATTTGTGTCAAAAATCAGTCGACCAGAGGTTTTAGTAGAATTTTTAGTGTGTGTTAGGTACTGTTGTGGTGAATTGTTTTGCTTAGGTGAGAGAGAGGAGAGAGAACTTTATTATCCTAGTGAAATATGTTTCAATATGTATTTGCAATCACTTGGGACTTTTGTGTTCGTAGTGAAAAAGCTAAACTCTAAGTGATAAATAAATTAAAAAATTGTAAAATATTAATTTTAAATCATTTTTAAAATGGTTACAATTGTATTTGACAATTTCATTTTCCATTATTTACAATTAGCATTTCTTCATATTATGTTGCATATTTTTTAAAAAATATATTTTAGTAACGCACATTAAGAATTTTACACGAACACACACACATATGTATATGGGAGTCTAAGTAATTAGTAAGTAGTAGTCCCAACTTTAAGTAATTACTCAAAGATGCCAATTACACACAAGAAAAAAGGTTGGCAATCTTTGATTTAAAGAAACAGGCACAGCTTCCTCGTCAAAATTTTTACATCCATCCATGTATTTTAGTTTAAGCAAGATTATATAATTTGTGTGTGTGTTTCAAAATTACTATCTATAAAAATTAAGATATTTTTTCTTAACTTTCCGTAATATTTTCTGCCAAAATACTTTTTTTTTCATTTGACAATCTTACTGATTTACAAAGAGAAACAATAACACGAATAGCATCCAACCCTATGAAATACTCCCAAAATTCTGGAAAATTATTATTAATTTCTTCAACTAACTTAAGCATTAGATTTAGGTGATAGATTACTTTCAGATTCTGGAACACTCTTGTTCAAGGATTATACTAAGGACGTTGAATTCGCACATAGGTAAATACTTTACAAAAGTACTCTGTGTTCCCTTTAGACTTTAGAAAATCAAATTAATTTTTTTGTTAGACACACATGCGTGAATTCAATATATCAGTTTTAGTTTAATACAGAAGGTCGTTCGCATTTTAAGGAAACAATTTTGATAGTTAATTTTTATCTATTAACGCAGTATTTTTTGTGTTCTATCTGATAGCCATGATTCTTGACAAAAGCTCTAGCTCGAATTTTCCATGAAAGTAAACTTTTTGTTAGTACTGTCATACTAATTTTACTCCCTTCCTCTTGAATTGTTCTCCAAAATCCGTTTAGTGATCTTAGATGCCGTGTTTCTAAGGTTCGTTTTAGTAAACCGAAAGCATAAAAGTCTATTGGAGAAGTCTCAGGTGATTTTACATGAGTATTTCATCAAATAGGATACATTTTATTCTTGTTTCTGATTCTTTCTTTGATAATTTAGCGACAGTTAACTTAGACGTGTAACTAAATGCTTTGTCCATATGAATCTCAACCAGATCAATGGCCTTTTCATATAAGGTTGGAATTTCTTCTGCAAAAACTCGTTCTGATATATTCTGATGATGTTAGAGTGGATTAATTTTGACTTTATATGAAGCTTTTGATGTGTAACATCTTTACTCTCGGTTGCTGGATATTTGTTAGAGTGATTTCGTGAAAAGGGACGGAAATGCGTAACAGGAAGTCGGGGAAGCGCGCGCTGTTTGAATTGACCCATCAGCGCGCTTGGTGGTGTCTCTTCGCTACCCTCGCACGAGGTCCAACTGTAGTAGCCATCAAGCTGGGAAGCGCGCACTATTTGATTTGACCAATCAGCGTGCTTGGTGGTGTCTCTTCGCTACCCTCGTCTCAGGGTCCAACTCTAGTAGAAATTAAGCCACCAGCCTTCCTCACAAGTATTATTAGACTTCATCCAGAATAAACTTTGGATTTTTACGCTCAAATGTCAAAGTCTCAGGGCTCGTTGTGTTTGAAAATGGACAAACAGTCATTTTGGTGGTCGCATACATTTCTCCGAATCAAACAGTTAAAAAAAATTAAGGATTTCCTTCATTTTGTACTTTTACCGTATACCGAAGGTGGTTCTGCTCTTCTTAAAAAAAAACTATCACTCGCTTCCCGGATTTTGGGTAGTGATTTTAACGTTAACTTCAGTTTGCCTGAAGCTGAGCCGCTCATAGCTTTGCTGAAAAATGAACTCAAGTTCGAAATGAACACAAATCGAAATGTTTCGACAACTAACAGTGGTACTGTTATTGAAGCTGTTTTTCAACGATTTTTCAATACTTTGAAATCCCAAGTATATGTGTCATATTTTAGTTTTCATAAATCTATTGTCTCCGCTTTTCCCAAATTGAACAAGAATAAATATTTTTGATAAAAAATTGCATTGATCCTTGTGTTAATTAAATAAAATTTTCATTAAGATATAATTATTCGATAGAAAATTATTTCCAATCATACCCGATTCATTTTTTCCAAGATTAAAGTCACTATTGCGAATTTACCACGATAACATGTCAGATGTTACACATCATTTGCGACTACTGTAAGACTCGTTTCTTTTTTTTTATTTTTAATTTCCCGTTGTTATAGAAATCCTGCAACTATGAGGAATTCCTTTGGTAATTTTACTGTACACTGGCGAAGCTATTTAGTACAATAATTTTCGTCAGTTGAGCAGTAGAAAATTTATTTTCTCTTCAATTTTTCGGCAAAAATTTCAATTTTTCGGCAGCTAGATGTTTTTAACTAATTTTCTACAATTTGTTTTTCGATCAGCAATGTGTTTTGGCAAAAGCAGATGGGATTTTATGTTTAAATATCTCTTTTAACTTTAAATCTTTATGAATAATTTTACTTACGGTGCTGGAAGGCATTCCCAGTTTCGATGCAATGAATTTTTGAGTTGGCTGATTTTCTTTTAGTATCAGATACTTCCCTTTCTTGATAGTTGTCTGCTTTCGAACAATCGTAGGATGAGATTTCGTATTCATGCTTTCATTTCTTATTTCAGCTACACTCTTTTTTGCTTTCGAATTTAATACATCGAAAATACCTTTCTGTTAAATGCAATAATCAAGATTTTTACAAAGCTTTGTAATTGGTTGATAGGAATATTTTTCTGTTGAAAGCGCAGTTATGTAACCTTCGAGTCATCTACCAATTTGATGAGCCATTTTCAAAATAAATCGCTTATTTTATATTCCAGTCAAAAGAAAACATTAACAGACGATTATTCTGAAGTTGCCAAAGTTTTGTCTCACAATGTGAACGAGAAATTAAATTTCAAAATCGTTTCCATAAAGTGCGATCGATATATACATATTTTCTGTATATTATACTAAAAATAAAGAATTTAAAAAAATTGAACTTTACGATAGTTTCCTGGAAAATACTGCTTTTCAATTAATCTACCATGGAAAATTGACAGTTAAAAGTTTATTTATACATTCATATAGCACGTTATATTTACTTTCATATAGCACAGTATATTTACATTCATATAACATGGTATATTTACATTCATAGTTAACTATACGTTTTATATGCACACCGTACAGTAGCCATATTATACTTTATTTTTAATAGAAGTAAGTATTTAATATTTATGTGTGATATAATTAATGATAAAAAAATTATGAAAGATTTCTTATTTATGTTTTTTGAAATTAATATTTGTTAAAAGCGTTTAAGCAGTCATTTCAAAATATATTAATAATAACTGATGTCGATAATGTGATACTAAAGTAAATAAAGTATAAGTAACGGACTTATACTTTGATCGGCAATTATCTAAAAACATAAATTATCAATTTATTTTTTATGACTAAGGGTATTATTATTATTATATAAATATTGGAAGACATCCAGCAATCAATTAAAAAAGAAAACAGAAAGTTGATACGTTTGATGATAAGCTTAGCTATTTGAATTTATGAATTTAGACAACATTTGAACGAATAAAAGCAACTACTTTCTATTATGATATTAATATGATTCTCTATTTCTTTATCTCAAACAATACAATTGTTTCTACTCAAATATTTGGAATACAGAAACAAATAAAATCTATAAAAATAACAAGAGACAAATATCTTGGGGAGAGAAAAATGAACTGGATTCTGTCCAAGTTGGGCTACGACAATTGGTTGAATTCCAGAAGCAGTTTCACAAGAGGAAGTTAGTAGCGACAACTAAAAAAATAAGAACAAAATGTCAGAGATAATATTTTGATGAAGTTTGCAAAAAGTAATATTATTCAGGACCAAAATTAATGGTACGGATGACAGAAACGAAATGTATTAATAAATTAATTTGTTACTTGGCATATATTAAATGCCACGATGATGAAAAATCATCAATATCTTCAAGAACGAATGAAACGTACTCCTCCATGCTTCAAAGTTGATTTTTTAAGCATTTCTGACTTTTCTACAAAAATTAGAAAAATTCCGTAGGTTCTCCTTTTTTTTCAATTTTTACTATTATATATATAGTTCACTCTCTTCTCTCTCTCTCTCTCGATATATATATATATATCTTGTTCAAATTTTCAATTGTTAATAAAATACTTTCTACTCATCCATTCAAGTTCAAATACATTTTTTAAAACTTGTAGTGGATAAAACTTGATGTTAATACCATTTTTTTTAAATATTAATTCATTAATTAAATTAAAAAATGAATAAACAGTAATTAACAAAAATATTTGTCCAATACTATACATAAAAAGGAAAACCGTTCGTTGTGTCCTTGTAGCGCAACGGATAGTGCGTTGGACTTCTAATCCAAGGGTCGTTGGTTGGAATCCTACCTGGAATGGCCTAATTTCTGAGAATATGATTTATGAATCAATTGGAACAATTAAAATAAAACGATCCAACACCATATATAGAAAGGAAAATCTCTTTCCATTTTGCCACTTAATATGGTGAAAATTAAATATTTATAAAAAGTAGCTAAAATAATTTTTTTATTGACCTAAGTAGTAATTGACTTAATTTTTTTACATTACTTTTTTAATCTTAAATCTATATTTACAAAGAAGAAAAATGATTCACTCACTCACTCATTGTGAGAGTTCTAAAACCATTAGACGTACAGATATGAAATTTTGCGAGCATGTTTCTTTTATTAAGTAGAGATCCACTAAGAAAGGGCTTTGTGGAAACTTACCCTTAAGGGGCATTGCGTTTGGATAAGAAAGCAAAGTGATAAGAATATCAGATTTCAAACTACTAGATCTGCAGACTTGATATTTGATAAGGATACTTATTTTTGTCAAATAGAGATCTACGCGACAAATGTAATTAACTAAAATCCACTCCCATGCAGAGTTGTGGGCGTATGGATGAAAAGTTCATATTTTTGAACTATTAGATGTACAGATGAAATTTGATTAACATGTTTCTTTTGTTGAGTAGAGAACAGCGATGAACTTTTTTCATGGCAATTGACTTCCAAGGGGATGTTACGCTGTTTACTGAAGGCTTACAGATAAATTGAAATACCCGGTTTTGAATTAATAACACTACAGATTTGAAATTCAGTAAGGATGTTTCTTTTGTTGAGTAGAGACTCACTAAGAACAGAGTTTCGTAGAAATCTTTTCCTAAGGGTAGTGGAGAAGGTTTGAAAAGTGGTTATACATAAAAATTCCAGATTTAGCAAATACATCTACAGACTTGAAATCTGTAAGCCTGCTTCTTTTGTTAAGTAGAAATCCGTTAGGAACAGATTTAACGATATTAACTCCCAAGAAGAGTTACGGGTTTTGAAAATTAAAAAAGATTTTAGTTTTATAAATTTTTTAGTCAGTTTAAATTAAGAGACGAGAGCTATAATAATTTTTTGTTACACATGAATCCATGCATTTTAATTTCTTATAAAAACAGTATATACATACGTAAAACCAAGACTGAGAACCGGAACTGAACCAAAAACCGAAAAAAACTGTTATTTTGGTCGGAACGAAAAATGGAACTAAAGCGAAAAAAAATCGGTTTATATCGGTTTGATATATCTTCATTCTTTTTTTACTGTAACCTAATTATCAATATTTTTTAATTTAACGTCAACCATATAATTATCATCATTACATGTCACCCATATAAATACATTTTTGTTTGTAATCGAAGTATATTTATAGCACAAATAAGAACACACAGGAAATAAAATTATTTATTCGGAGCTGAACCGAAAACCGTTATTTTTGGCGGAACGAAAACCGGAACTGAACCGATATATGTATATATACATATTTTGTTAAACCGGAACGAAAATCAGAACGAAAAAAATTACGTTTCGAAGCCGTGAGTAAAAAATCATGAAATACGCAGAGAAGTGGCCAGGTCTTCATCTTGAAGGATTGAAAACAGTTTTAAACATTATGCAAAACTTAAATTTAGACTATGCTTCTTACATTTTTTTGAATCACTGGCCTAGTAATATTTTGCTCCCTGATCTGAGATCTTGAAATATATTAGAAGAAGCATACACTTATCATTATGCATTCAATGAAAAACAACAGCATACATTGTGAAACCTAAAAATAAATTATAAAAACAGAAAACAACATATTTTGAGAGTAGTATTACGATCAATATATTGAAGGCCTTAAGAGCCCATGCATCACGAAATCATTTTTCTTCCTAATAAAGATATATCCTTCTGCTATATAATTAGCCAGATAGAGAAGTGATATATAATACCAATAGCTAGTTTACACTGTGGGACAGAACATAAAGTAAATGAGATATGGTCATCGAATAATGTTTTATGAACCTGAAGAGAAGTTTTTATAACATCTTTCATTTTACAAATTACTATCATTCATCATGAAAACAAAGATAAGTAGTACGTAAGCATTTGAGCAGTGGACTTTCATCTAGCCGATCAATGACGTCGGTCTGTTTGACTTATCACCCAAGAAGTCACTTCTTCAACAAAAGTCAATGATTCATCTTGAGCTATGACAACATTCCTCTGATAGAACAGAAATATAAATGACATATGTCGTCCAAGACCGTAGGTAAATATACTTCCAAAGACGTGAGCTCTGTTGTCTTAACTTCGAACAAATGTGACAGAGTACTATTGTTTCTGATTAAAAACATTGGGAATGTTCTCTTGAGCAAATATTTTGTTCATCACCTAAAGTAGATATGACAGACAATTTCTGTAAGTAGAGATGACAATCATGTTTGATTCCATTGAATCTTGTTCGAGTCATTTCATTAGATTTTACGTATAGTAAAGTAGATGTCATAAATTAATTTAATCATGAAACAATACTTGAAGCAATTACGATATAAAATTAGTAAGAACAATTATCGTTAACATAACACATACCATATAAGTTAATCAGCTAGAAATGATAAGTATTTGGTTTTTAACCCCTTGATTACCGATTAAAAGTAACGCGATTTGCTCCCCAATACAACGCGGATGCGATGTATTAAGGAGGGGAGAAGAAAGGATACAAATAAATAAATTTTTCTCTGAAATAAATAAATTCTTCACAAATAGAGTCAGCTTCATTTTATTGCATTCCAAAACCTTCGGAATAGTTTTATTGATATCAGCGCAAAGAAAAGTATCATGTTTCAAAGAGACGTATATATACGTCCAGAATACTCAACGCACTGGTTGAGCAAGACGGGTACATACGTCGGTGGCAGATAAGGGGTTAATACAAGATTGAGAGTCAGATTTTCAGTACATGAATACTTACCAACTCAAAAGTAAAGATTTGTAAAGTAAAAATAAATCACGAAGTATTTTTTGCGAGTAATAAGAAAATTAGAGCTTAATTTTCGGAAACGTCTTCTTTTAGCTTATTTTTAATACAAATAATCCATGTGAATTGCTGAAACAAGATGTTCTAATACTAAAAAAAAATGTTTGTTAGTTATAAATATTTTAATATACAAACTACTTATGATGTTTCATTTAAAGTCTTCTATATATATATTTTTTTTTGCTATGGGTTGTAAAAAATTAAGATTTTATAATTATTCACTGCTTATATCCAGAAAAATTCTTTCTTTACATCAGTGGTCTTCAAACTTTAGAGACTGATGAAACCCTTTAAACTGTTAAGTGTTTCCGAAAAACTCTATAAAAACCCTTTAGAAAAATAAATATTTAAATAATATTTAAAGTATATCAACATATATCATAAGTACTTTAAATAAAGGCAATTAAAGAAAAATATTTGGATTTTTATTAACATAATATAAATGTAATTTTCTCATTAATAACATTAATTCGTGCATAAAGGTGGCATTTACCTTTGCATTATGGTTTGTTCAAGATATGTTTCCCTTTTTTATGCAACCATCGAATTCTATGTCTATTGAAGCTATCTGCAATCGCTTTTCGTATTCTGCAGTAATTTGTTTCTATATTTTATTTTTGTCAACAATAAACATATTCTTCTAAAAGTAAACATAATAAATGTTTCAAAAAATTGTGCTGATACTTGAATATTGTTCTAAAGAAAATAGAAACAATAATAATAAAAAAAAATTCAATTTGCATCAACGTAACATGCATTTTCAAAACATGCATAATTTTGTAGATTAATGCAATTTGTAGTAAATTTTAAAATAATGAACCGATACTTAAAAAAGACCCTTTTCCCCAGATTTAATGTAAAAGAAATTACTAAATTATTTCAAATTGAATGGTAAATTTTAAATTATGCACTCACTAAATATTTAAAACTTTAAGTGAAAAGAAACCCCTCTCTTTCAAATATTCGTTTTGTAAGTAGCAATTTTCTGGAGTAGAGAAATCACAATCAGTTAATGGGTGGTAAAATAATACAAAATTGAGCGAAAGTTTAAATATTCATGCATCAGATTTATTCATGAATGTGCAAATTTTCAAAGTAGATTGATAATGTAAAATATTTACTTTATTGTAATAAGAAATATATTCTCTGCATATTTTTATCGATGAAAATAAAACAAGAACTAATTTGTGTTGCTTGGTTTATTTTTATTTGCAGCGAAAAATGTCTGATCTTATTTATTTTAAAAATACGAGTGTTCAGTGTATTTTACTTATTTAAATGCTCAATCACAAAAAAAGGGATAGTTTGGAAAATAATGAAAATTAAAAGTGAAAGTTTTTATTTTTCTAATGTAAAAAGAACTTTTTATATAAAGGTGACAAGTTTGGTAAAGCAATTATAAAAAGGCATATAAATGGTATATATATATATATAATATATATATATATATATATATATATATATATATATATATATACTAGCTGACCCGGCCCGGCGTTGCACGGGCTTTTACCGAGGGTATAACTTAATCCCCATGTTAATTTCCTCCTTTATTTCTGACGCCAGAACTTCTGTGTGGGTGTGACACGTACGATGTTAGTGCATGGCCCGTGAGTGCTTATCATGGCTTTCTCGTTTAACATTTTCCCTTCTCTTGACAAAATCAGCACTTCCAATATTATTTTTCGAAATTACTTTGACTTCTTTGTTTCTTTCCTCTCCGCTTACCCCGGGGTTGCACGGGCTTTTACCGAGTGAATAACTTCATCCCCATGGGAATTTCCGGTTTCCCTTAGGACGATAGCACTTATGTGTGTGTGTGTATGCACGCGATGTGAGTGATTTCTATAACTATGTCATAAAAACTCCCTTTTTCGGGGGAAATTTGTTCTTAAGTTGGTGTGGTGTGGTAATTAGGAGAGATGGGTGAAAGCTCAGGTGTCGTCCTCATCACTTGTCCGTGGCTTAAAATTTCGAAGTCCTTCGCCAAAAACTCCCGAGTAGGTGAACAGTGCGAATTTATAAATCACTCACCCACTTTCCAGTTCTTTCGTTGCAGTTTTTTAGTCCTCGGAAACGAATATGTAGCTTTTTTAAAAATAGTTGTATGTTGAAAAAAGAAAAGTAGAAATTTTTCAAGTTACAAAATTTTACTGCTATTTTAAATCTTGAAGTAAAATTGTGGGGATTTTTTGAAATGTTCGACACATGGGAATAAAGTTTCATGCAATTATCTTTTTTAAAGAAGAAATCATTAAACGATTGATTTAAGTATTTTGAGTGTTTTATTAAAATTTGTTCAAAAAAGTTTCCGGCTTTTTATTTTTTAAATCACTGATTAGATACAGATAAATATTTTAAATGAATCTCAGAAATGCATTGAATACATTCTTTCATCTTAATCTGACATCAATAATGATTTAATTTTGAAAATTATATAAAGAGAAAATGATGAAAGTTGAAGCAAAAATAAATTTTCACTTGCCAAATTTGCTGATTTTCGCATGTTTAAGTCAGAACTTTTTGGTGTAACCCTTGAGTTAGATGGGAAGTTTCAGGTGAAACAGTTGAAAGCTATTTGGCGCTAAACCATTTTTCGACGCCAAGGCTTGGCAAACTGTAAAATAGCGTATTTTTTATTAAAGTTTTTATTTCTTAGGGCTTAATTTTTAAGTTAATGTTTCAAACTTCACACATTAATCACGAAAACGAAGGACTTTTAAATAAAACATGTACAAAAAATACTGTTTAGATTATTTCTTGCAATAACATTATTTTACGAAAATCACAATTTTTTTTTTAAAATCCGTATTTTTAAGCAATTTTTTTAATCTTCGTACAGAAGTTTGATAACATTATTCTACAAACGCAACAAAAGTTTCGTATGGTAATCCTAATAAATAACGAGGTTATTCAATGTTAAGTTAAAAATTTCGACAATTTTTCGAAAAATCTTTAAAAAAAAGTTTTGGGCATTTTATTTTTTAAATGACTGTTTCTAAAAGAAAAAGGCTTGAAGTTATTTAGTGTAGAATATCGTTTTCATAACACGAAAATAAATTCATACGCAACGATTTCGAAATAATTTTTATAAAAACGCATCAATTTTAACTATTTTTTAAAAAATTCTTAAAAAATAGAAAATATTATTATTTTGCAAAAAAAATCATACTGTATCGTGGCAAAAGAAATGATCTTTCGATTCTGTAATTATTTTTTGTCTGATTTAAAAAACAAAAATCGGATGGCTGTTTAAATAACGTCGAGAATACCGAAAAATTTCACCCTCTGTTCATTCACGACGCTAGGCGGGAAAAATAACGCGCAGGGTTAAGACAATTAAGCGTTTTAAGGTTTTTAATTAATATCTTTTTAACTAATTACAATATCGGAATGAAAAATAGTATACGTCCTATTCTCAGACCTACTGAATATACGCACAAAATTTCATAAGAATTGGCCACACTGTTTCGGAGGAGTTTGGTTACAAACACTGTGACACGAGAATTTTATATATTATATATATATATATATATATATATATATATATATATATATATATATCATATTTATTGTATATTTAACTAGTAAGTATATACATAAAATTGTTTTAAGAATATAATTAAAATAAAAAAATTACACAAATGTGCAATTTTTTTGGCAAAAAATGAACGATGAATGACATATTTTCAAAGTTTTTTCTGTTTACTTAAAATGCTAATATAATGATATCTTGCTTATATATATATATAGCTAGGACTTTTCTATATACTACAAGTTTTGAAATATATAATTTACAAGTGGATTTATTCATGTTTTATTTTCTCAGAATAGAGAATTTTTAACAAATCCATCTGTTATTATTTTAATTATTTAATAATGTGAAGTTTTCAGAAACTGTAGTTAGACGCTGGTATAAAAGTCCTAGCTACATATATAGGCAAAATATTATTATAATAGAAGTATTTTGATTTAAAAAAAAGAATGTTTGAAAAATATGTCATTTCTTAATTTTCCTCAAAAAATGTATTTAAAATATTTGTTCTTGATAATATTCTTGAAACTATTTTATATTTATACTAGTCGGTATACTCGATCATTGCACGTGTGTATTAAAATAAAACAATAGAGATTATGGGATGAATAAATTTTTAAGGAGTTAATTCAAGCTAATTACAAATTTAAGTCTTTTTTAGCATATTTCTCTGCTCAACAAAAAATCATATTTGACAAATTTTAAGTCTTTAGGTCTAATAGTTGCAAAAATGAATTTTTTTTAAAAATCTACAACGCACCTGATTTCTGATCAGCAAAAGTAACATATTTTCTAAATTTCAAAGTTGAAGGTTTAGTAATTCATAAAAAGGAATTTTTATGTACAAAAAATAACCTCCTTTGGAACCTCCTGGGGTAATTTTTTTTTTCGAAAACCTCTACATAATGGGTCTCTAATCCATGAAATCTAATATAATGTAAAGCTGTGGATTTAATAGTTCAAAACGATATTTATTTATCTATATCGCCACTTTAACCCCTTGCAACCCCTTTGAGGGGTCAATTTTCGTAAAAATCTCTTTTGTAGCAATTTCTACTCCATAAAAGGACCATACTTTCTTTATTTAAAATATTTAAGTCTAATTGGTTGAAAAGCGTGATATATCTGTAGATAGGTTATATAGGTAGGTTAAAAATCATGAATATTTATCTCTAATGGTTCTCAACCCTTCGCAACCCCCTTGGGTGTCGATTTTCGGAAGTTGATCTTTACTTCATGAAAGGAACATGCCTGCAAAATTTCAAGTCTGTAGGTTTAATAGTTCTGGAGATAACGTGATGAATGAGTGAGAGGACATTATATATTAAAAAAATTATTCATTTATACGGTTTTTCAAAATAATGATTTGGAAAATTGACCGTCCCCTTAAAAAGAAAAGAGTGTATAAATAAATTATTTTTTTATTTTTTTGGAAAAAAATATTTAAATATAATTTGATGATAAATGCAATATTATGCTAATTCTAAATTACCTTAAAATAATTGTAGAGTAATCAACAGATTATCTTAAAAATTTTAAGCATTTCTTAAGTCATTTAAATAGTGAGAAATAAAAGTAAAGGGATTTTTCTCTCACATCTACGAAACATAGTAGCGCTTAGGTAATCCAGGAATACATTTAGTATATCTGTGCTCCTAACACTTAAAACTGTTTGGCTACAGTTCCTTCTATTTCCTAACAAGCCATTTAAAGTAGTTTCATAATAAGTTTGAAGATGCAAATTTCTGTGGTGTTTAATACTGTAAGATTCGCCATTAAAACGAGAAAGTAGTTTTGCTAAACTAGCGTTGGAAAGTGTTATGAGGAAAGTTTGAATTTTGAACCGTATTTATTTTAAGGATCACGTCTCTAATTAGGTAAGATAACTTCACTTGTCATAAATTTGCCTAATGCTGAATTACGAGGGAGTGCAATTAAAGAATTGCTTCAGGGAAGGAGACCTTTGAGGTTTCAAGAAATAAGGATACTTTACAATTTGTCATTATTTTAGGCAAACTTAGGCTCAATTAATCCGCGTACAAAAATAATAGGATTTCATGGGGAAAAAAATTACCTATCGGTTTATAAAAAAAAAGGAAAACGAAAATAATAATGATAAAAGCACTGTGGAAGATACCTCACAAATAAGATAACATAATATCAATAACGATAGTTGAACCAAATATTTATTTTCTAAGCAGTTTTGTAGATGCAATGTAGGGGGACTTCAAACGTAAAGATATTGAAATTAATATGTAGTACAACCTGTTTTTGTGCGGCTTTGCATGCGATTTGTTTGGGTGATTTTATTTTTGTGTGATTTCTTCTGTGAGTTCATTTTTATGTGGTATATGAATTCCAACGGCTTTGGCACCACTATAAGTTTTTCGATCAATGTATGTATACACACTTCAAGACGCTCTATTGATTTGTTGTAAACAGCCTCTCGACAATGCACGTTGAATTGCTTTTTCTCAACATGCTAGCAGTATGCATTTGATTGAAGACGAAGCTTGCAACGACAGTGACATCAATTATCAATAATTCGATAGATTATGTAGATGGACAAGAAGAACCGTATTCTTAGAGAGTTGATAAAATATATGCAGATATCCAGCTTTCCAACAAATTGGAAAAGCATTTTCTTAAAATAGATACCAATTCTGAAAGGAGTTTGAAATTTCACAATTAGCTTGGATCATAAATTCGGGTTATCGTGATGTTTCCAAAGAACTGACCAACCAACCTTCATCGCAAAACTTATCACTTACTTTATGGTGCCGAAAGATACATCAATTGAGATTGTATCTTTACATTGTATTGTATGTGACGAATTTTAATTGTATGCGACGAAAATGCTTTTGAGCTAATTCATCCCAGATAGACGCACGCCTTGCATTACGACGAGTAATAGTGAATTATGTGCGTGTAATTTGAATACTTCTTCATGTATACCCCAATGAGAAACTAAATGTTTTAAAAAAATGTTTTCATGTGTAATTTAATTATTTATTTTGTTTGAAAGTACTCTTTCATAAATTTCATAAATAATTGAAGTATTTTCTAAGTACGACTATTTTGTTTTCCCCCTCCACAGCATAAAAAAATTCTATAGTACGTCAATGAAGTTATTTGTTATATTTATGAAATTTCCAAAATCTTTTTATGTGGTTTCTTTTTATGCAGTCCCTATCTACAGCACCGAAACAGGTTTTACTGTTGTTATTTGTCACAAATTTGGACAAATAACACCGTATTTATTCGAATCTAAGCAATTTTTTTCTCTCGTCGTTAATGCTATTGAAGATCAGGTGTGGCTAGAATAGAGGACAGAAAAATTCGTTGGATGAGGAAAATTGAACTTAATACTGATGATTAGAGTAATACAGGTTTATGTATCTATTACCAAGTGTTTAATACTGGTAAAGAAATATTTGTTTACTTCTCATTAAATCTCATTTTAAATACTGTAAAATCGCCCATGAACCTTTTTATACTATTCTTTATTTTTTCAAAGGAAAACAAAAAAGTTTTAATAATTTAGGGTGCCGCTTAGAATCAATAACGGCTTAGATTTGAATGAATACGGTAATTAATGCACGTAGGAAAAAAAATATTTTTTTGTTTGAGATAACATTTGCATTAGATTAAATGGTATTCTTAGTCTAAAAGATCTGTAACGTTGTTCAAAAATTGAAATAATAACTAGGCATTCCTAACTAAAGTAGTACTCAAATCGAAATATATTATTTTGTGAAAAAGTTAACCTATAGTCATTTAACTTTTATGGTATCGTGTAAATATCACTGGTTTGAAAAGTAATATTATGTCTTAAAAACACGTAAGTCAGCAAATAAAATAAATATATTTATTCGAAGTTCTTAAATGATTAAAATCGTTAATTGGTATGCTGTAAATTCGAGTTCAGAGGAACTATATGAATAAAAACTACTGTTCTGTTTTTAGAGATCTGAACTTATTACAATATATAAGGGATTGCAATTTGTTGACGCTGCTTCTGACATCGACTTCAGAGAGATTTGGGTTTTAACTGACATTCGTGCTTTTATACAGCATCTGTCTCGTGTGACAATTGTTGGGCCTATATATTCTGGATCTTGTGTGTGTATGGTTCTATGGTTCACTCTATATTTTTTCAATAGGTCCCCTCCCATCTTGGTTTGAATGGTAACGAGATAGCCGATAGTTTGGCCAAGTTTGCCACTGCTAATACCTTGCGGGATAACACTTGTCTAACTTTTGCCGAATTTTCCTCCATTAAAAGAATAGAATTAAATGCACTTTGGAGACACCCCCTGCTCACCCTTGGTATTTTGGGAAAAATCCTCGTTTGTGTCACCAGCTTAATATTCCTAGGTATCAGTAGATGGCTCTATCACACATTTTAGTGGCCAACATCAAAACTCTATTTTCAACAGGGTCAGCATTTATATCATAGGTGCCAGACTGATCAGACTTCCAGTCATATTTCGATTGTCGAATTTACTATCTACAAAATGAAATCCTATTTATTTTGGATTTTTAGTATGACGGTTTTGAGGGCAGCTTAGCTACACCATCTGTGATAAGAAACAAAACAACAACAACAATGATAGAACTTTCGTAGGCAATTTATGCATTGTCACATGTAATAGAAAACAATTGTTGAAGAAAAAAAAATTCTATTACTTTGAGAGAGAGAATCATTAAGCGTTTCGGTTCTAAATTAAAAAAATATATATATGTAATAACTCAAAGCAAAGTAACACTGCAAAATTGTTCATTTTAGAATAAAAAAATCCATTAAAATGTCTCTTTTTAGTAAAAACTACTTAAAAGCCCATTTTAAGCAAACATATAAAAAGAGCCATGTTTTTACGCTATTTTTTGACCTATTTAACTTGATCTTTAATTTTTAATCACTGTGGAATTTCAAAAATCTCTGTACTCTTACTATGATACTTTCTTTATATCTCAAATTTTTCACAAACTTTATGATTTCTTTATCACAAGTTTTTCGCATACTTCATATGTTCTATTTATAAAGAAACTATAACTACTACTGAGTCGTTATTCCACATAGTAGCAGTAAATATAAATGCAACTTTTCTATTTCAAGTTAAGACACTTAAAATTTGATATTTCGCATACTTCATATGTTCTATTTATGAAGAAACTATAACTACTACTGAGTCGTTATTCCACATAGTAGCAGTAAATATAAATGCACTTTTCTATTTCAAGTTAAGACACTTAAAATTTGATATTTGTACACTTTATAAATTTATTTATAAGAAACTAACTACTACTGAGTCCTATTCTATATAGTAAATAAATGCAATTTTCTATTTGCCAGATACAAAATTGATATTTGTTTACTTTATAAAGTATTTGTTCTGCAATCAAAGCCCAATAAAGAAAAATAAGTAATTGAGATTTTGTGTAGAAAACAAATATATTCATTAATTTAAAGTATAATCATGAAGCCATATGGAATAACTTTTTATGAAATGATAAAGAATTTTAGTAGTTCAACAAATAAATGTAATTGATGTTCAATATTTTAATTTTTTACATAAATCAGCTTGGAATTATGTTTCTAAACTTCCAGTTAATAAATACGTCAAAATATTAAGTTAGGAAATGTATTGATGTTGTTAAAATATAGTGCATACTTAAATACATGAATATTACAGATTTTTAAACAAAATTTTTAAAATTAAACGTGTTGAAAATATCAAACATCTAAAGCATTATTTTGAAAGCTTATTCCAATTTGTTTTTAATTTTGACAAAAATATCGGATTGCTTACTTAATAAACTGCTTGAAGTATCGAACGTTATTGATTCAATAAAATCATAATGACAAAGCTCATTGTAATTTTATTTGTAAACTTTTTTTGCAAAAATAAATGTTGATGAGTTAAGTTATTCTCCTATATTATTGTTTAAATTTATGTGTTCTTTCTAAAAATATATGGCATATATTGTTTTATTTAGAATTTGTACTTATGAACATTTTTACTTTAACTGTTTTATATTATTATAAATTGAATGGAAGTATAAGACTATAATGTTTTCATTGTACTCTATTTTTAAGATTTTATATTTTGTTCTACGGTATAGTCGGAATCCTTTTTTATGATTTTATAGAAAACAATTAAAGCTTTTTATTGTAAATTTGCTCTTCACGTGTACTAAAATTTTAAGTTTTGCAATACTATGTTATAATTGGGGCTCGTGGAATTTATGCTATCTGTCTCAAAGATCAAAACAATTATTTTGGAGTGATGGAAAATTTAGAAAACAAAGAAAAGGAGCATAACACTACATTTCAAATAAACAACCGTTCCAGAAGGTTTTAACTTTACAGCAATCAGACAATTATCACTTGCCTAAGAACCCAAGTATTGTTTCGTTAAACATTACCCGCAAGCAACTTCTCGTCCTCTTCAACAGCCGAAATAACACTGACTCAGTTTCAGCGAAATAATGTTGTCGAGGTCTTCAAGGTTACCATAGAGCATTTTCTTGATAAATCCACCACATCACAGATTGTGACGTTATAGATTTCTCCAATAATTTACAGAAGCATCCATAAGGTTACCAAGTCGCCAAATGTGGTCACCAAAAAGGATGCCAAATTACATTGAATCGCCATTATAATGTAAGAGCCGGTGTTGCCTACATCATTACATTTTTCCACAAAATAACATAACAGAAAGAAATAATGTATTAACCATATATAAATACCAACGATTACTCAAAATTACATCTATTTCATTTCATTTAGGAAAACTAAGAATTAGTGATTGCATTCTCACGAATTTAGTATTCGTTACCACAAACACTATCGTGTTGAATAAATCGAGTCTTTCTCACCAAACTTAACAGGTCCTCAAGTTCCTCATGTGGTTCATAATCTTCACTCTTAAGTTTGGGAATAAGTCCACTTCCTTTCGTGCTGCACACGATGAGGTCAAAGCGAGCATTGTTTTGCATATCGTAACACGTAAGAATAATTTTTAGGTTGGAATCTTTCATACATTTAGTATAAGTCACACAAACGTAACTGGTGTAGATCTTCTAACATGTGTTAAACATCGTCTATTGTGAAAGGTGTTTTAAAATAAATGTCACAAATATATAATATTTAATACTTTAAATGGTATGTCTATACTCACATATTGAATATTATTTTTC
Source organism: Trichonephila clavata (assembly GCA_019973975.1). Taxonomy (NCBI): domain Eukaryota; kingdom Metazoa; phylum Arthropoda; class Arachnida; order Araneae; family Nephilidae; genus Trichonephila; species Trichonephila clavata. The sequence goes on from BMAO01019327.1 coordinate 81,537, forward strand.
AAGGCGCCGTCTGAGGAATGACTTATCATTCTGAAATGAAATTCTTATAAATGTTATATTTGATATTCAGAAATGGTCACAGCTTAATAAAAAGTCTTTTTTCTCGTTACTTCAATTCTCGTGATTAAGTGATCAAATACGGCTATAAAAATAATCATCGTCTCATTTGTTTTCTCGTTTTAGAACCATAATCTGATTATTCTGTTTTTGGAGTAGAGAGAAGCAAACTTGATTAGTAGGCTAGTTGGGTGGAATAAAATAATACCAAGTATTTCTTGCAAAAAGGGCAAGTCTTCTCAATTATTTATTGATTGTATGTAATGTTTTGATAACAGAAAGTTTTCAAGATTGTATTGTGCTCAATTTAATGTTTATTTTTTTAAAAAATAATCAAAGGTAGTTAAAAGGCTAAAAGTAAATTAAGATAATTTTACTATTATGAATAGTAAAGACCAAATGATCTCACAACATTTAAAAATGAATAGCTCTGTAAATCACTTTGATCTTTTTCAGTTATCGAAATTGAATAAATGGTACATAAGATGTTCACCATTGTGTTTTCTTTATCAATGTGTTGTAAGTTCTAATAGATATTAAATCAAATTAGTTCACATATCAAAACAATACTTCCCACCAAAAGTGTTTTTTTATTTTAAATTTCAGTATTAATTTGGTAATTATACCAGAAAAATGGATTTGATACAATAAACAATAGAATGTTTCTTTAAATTTCAAACAAATTTAATTATTATTGAACTTTGAACTTTTTGAACTTGAATCAAAAGACATTTTAATAAAGTCAACACCTTTAATTAACTATCAAATTATTGTTAAAAGATTATTTAAGCGAAGAAGCTCACACACACACAGCTTAATTAACCTAAAAACTTATAACAATTAATTGGATCACTTTTCTTTGGCGGACAGATCACACACAGTGCAACTCGTCCTGTCTTAACTAAACATCTTGTTCCACGAAACGTATAATATTGCCTTACTTAAACTCCTATATTCAATTATTATAACTGTAACACTCTAATTTCAGTATCAGCCTGACGATGACAGACTAGCTCTCCCTCCTCTCTTGACTTTAAATAGCAATTTACATTAGCATAAATCACAGTTCCTCTACAGAAAGCGATTTTATAATTTCCAATGGTTAAAAAGGAATTTAACTAGGGTTTGTAAAAAATGCGAATAAAATCCGTTACAACATAATTTATATCATCATAAACTTTGTGACGGGTCTATCCGCGTTAATTTCCAACTAATCCTCTTGGGTAACTTTACGGCTAGCATTTATTCTATTTCACAGCCTCTTCGGGAAAAACACGAGCTAGTTATATGCTAATTAGTTCGACTATATAAAGTCTAGATTTCGTAAGAAAGAGAGAGAAGGAATTGCCAAACTAAATGTAAGTATCGTCTACGGATCACTTCAACAAGCTTAGCACGTATTTGATAGTATTATAGCAAAGTATTAGATTAATCATTAAAGGAATCAAATTAAGTACCGACCTGAGGTTAGCAAGAGTTCGTCTCCTTGTCAATTCGGATAGCTGAGATTACTTAGACGGGAATATTAGGGTTGAATGTTAGATTTGAGTATCAGGATTAATCTAGGTATTAGATAATCACTCCAAGGTTTCCACTTATAGATTGAACTTGTGCTTGTTAATTGTGTTTGTCTGTCTTCAATAAATAATTATTGTTATGGCTTTTGTTGATGATGATATGTTTCCTTCTAAACCAGGCGGGCCGGGCAATGTAAACCCAGTCCAAGATAGGACTGGGGCACGACAACTTTTTCTCAATCAATAACAAACAACCATTTTTGATGGAGCTGCACCTGTTTTTGTGTTGTTTTTTATATGCGATTTCTTTTTCAATTCCTACTACTAGTTCGCACTCTCCCCATACACATATATTTATTTATTTATATATCAAGTTCAAATTTTCAATCGTTTATAAAATACATTATATTCATCCATTCAACTTCAAATACATTTTTTAAACTTGTAGTGAATGACACTTGATGTTACTACAGTTTTTTCAAATATTAATTCATTAATTAAATTTAAAAAATGAATAAATGGTAACAAACAAAAATAATAGTCCAACAGCATATATAAAAAGAATATTGTTCGTTGTGTCCTGTATCGCAATGGATAGCGCGTTAGACTTCTAATCTAAAAGTCGTGGGTTTGAATCTCACCCGAAATGGCCTAGTTTCTGAGAATGTGATCTTGTTTTTACAATACTGTTTTATTAGAATAGTTAAATTTAATGAATGAATAAAAGTAACAAACAAAAGAAATATTTGAACACCATATATAGAGAGAGGAAAATGGAAAATTGAAAGGAAAATCGCTTTCTATTTTGTCACTTAACATTGTGATTCTGTCATATGTATGTGCATGTTTATATTAATTGTAACGGCTTAGTTATAAAAATTAACAAAATAAAATGTTTCTTTGTTGACCTAAGTAGGAATTGACTGGAAAAAAAATTATATGACTTGTTATAGTTTTGTTCTTAACAATTTGTGATGTTCGAAGTTATCAGAAAATATTATTACATTTTTATGCGGTCCCTATACCAGCGTAAAAAAAGGTTTAACAGTAAAATCTAATATAAATTTATGCGACATAAAAAATTAGGATTATGATTCACCATGCAGTATGACAACTAACTTAAAAATACTTAACTATGAATAAACTTCTAAAGGCAACGTAAATGAAAGAAAGCTTGTAAAGGGAATCAACTAATTATATATTCAACCAACACAATTTTTATTTTTCAAACTTTCACAACATATTGGAGGATTACAGTAGTATTACATTTATAGTGCAATAATGATAGTTTGATGAGATTAAAACAGGACACACAAAAAGGTTTAAATTTAATGACCACTTAACGCGTGTCATAAGCATTAATTGTGGAATTGAAAATCTATTTAAGGATCGTTAATATCATCAAATAAAAGTTTATTGCCTTAATTTAAATCTTTTTTCATTACATAACAAGCTGTGAATTTTTATAGTTCCAAAGAAATAAAATTAGAAAGCACATCTTAAGTGAATACAAAGTAATTAAAAATCGCTAATAAAAAAGTACTTAAAAATATGAGACAAAAAAAAAATCATCTGGAGTACACAAACAATACGTGCACCATTACGGATAAAACTTTTAGTTTAAGAGATAAGTTTGATAAATTATGCCATTACAGCGTAATAGTTCGATAATTAAATTGGCATTTTTTAGTATCTGGTTGTAATATATGCGACAGAACTAAAATCCAACAATGTTTTATAATGTTGCTAATATTCTGTTAACTTGTAATTACCACATTCTTTTCAAGACCTTAGGGAAAAATGTTTTTAATTTCAATATAATAGCGCATTTGATTTCGGAATTCCTACTTTTTAAGCTTAACGCAGTATTATCATTTACTGAAATATGTCATTTATACATATGCATACATTATATATATATATGTATATATACATCAATAAGTTGAATGGGTGTTATAATGTGGGCATCCAGACTGTGAAACAGTCCTCAGTCCCATATCCTGGTTGACTTTGATGTTGGGCATGGCGATGGTGGGCTTTTTCTTTCTGCTTAACCGGAATCATGGCTATTGGCTGAGACGATGGCATCCGGGAGGCGTGACTATGATGCTTCATCTGAGTACAGTAGAGGTGTAATTTTTGGCGTGAGTGAGAGCTTAGAGATTGCTCTCTGATTGGTCGGTGGTTACATCAATAAGTCTGCATTTAAGTCTGGCATTAACGAAAAATGGTCGCTAAAAAATTGCCAATGTCAAAATTGCCAAAAGACACCCTAATCTGCACTTTAACCAAAAATATTTAATCAAAAATAAATATTGCAGTGTTAACCTTTAAATTATGTAAAATATTATCACATTAAGATTATTCAAAAATATATTTGCTTTAAAATATCTTAAATAATATTTACTGGAGATATTGTTAGTCTAATTTGAAAAATGGGGAAGTTTTAGTTACTTGTTTTAAGGACTGAATGCAACTGAAGTTCTTGGTATGAAGATATACAATGTAAGCTCTTGTGAAGATTTGCGGGTTTTCTGAGAATATTTGATTCTTTACGAAAATGTTAAAAAATAGGAATTTTCTATAATATGGAACACTCAATATAATAAGATTTAATAAATTGCTAAATTTACTTAGGAAACTCGTTAAAAATATATGTAAAATATATTTAAAAAATAAATATATGTAAAATATGTACGGGGAATATAATAGGATATTTTAAAATAACATAACTGGTTCTACTATTATGTTATCTGTACATTTAAGGATTTAGCCTTAAAGAGTGGTAAAAAGCAACCTGTTTGACGAATTAAACTCAATTTGGTAGTATAAGTAAAGTATTTCACATGTAAAAATAAATAAAATTTATTACGATAAGATAAAATCTTCAATGAAAAAAATATTTATTGGAGTATTATAAGAATAAAAAAGGTTTGAAAGTATACATAATAATCAGGGGCGCACAAATGAATTTCTTAAAGGGTTTGAGGGCCGAAGCTGCCTCACTCTCGTATCATAGCCCAATACGCCCCCAAACATATTCTATTGATTTTGCCGATTGTCGGGAACAGAATACAATAAAAATAAAATATTGATTAAATAATTTGCATTAATTAATAAACTAAATTATTAATAACAAATACTTACTGTATAATATGGCGTATAACGCGCACTTTTAACACAAAAAATAAGATCGAAGTTTACGGGGGCGAGTTATACGCCGGGTATAAAAATGATAGCTTTAAAAATAATATATAAGACGAACGTAAAAAATATTAAGATTTCTACTCAGATCGGAATTATATTTATTTAAAATAAATGACATTTCTAATGAACTCGAAGAGTTATAGTCTTAAAAGAATATTATTTTTTTATAATATTGGATAATATATATATCTCGAGAAAATGACTTCAAAACACAGTAGTATTGCACAAGTAAGTTTCAGGTTCCTTTGTAAAAAAAGGCGGTACACGTTATACGGTGAATATACCTAAAAATCCAAAAAAATGCAGCTTGAAAGTATGGGTACACGTTAAACGCTGGATTATACGGTAATTAAATTTTGCGTACTTATGCATAGGATTAGATGCAATTGAAAAAAGAAATCAAGGGTTATGGAGGGATGGACCCGTGGCCCCTCCCCTTTGTGTGGGCCACTCACAGTAACACACTTTCATTTATTTTGCACACAACAAAATGTATATCAACCTAATAAACTTACTATTAACCAATTAAATCGTTTTTTTTTTTATCTCATTTTAATTTCGTATTCAGAAGCAAATTTCATTTGTCTTTTTCATAATTACGAGCAAAACGTATGGAAACTTTTAAAAGTACATCCATTAAAAATGTGCCTATCTTAATAGTTCAGATCTAATTACTTACCTATTAGTATTACTCGATTCACATAACAGAAGCTGTCAATACAACACTGAAAATCATTACTTAATTCTAAGGAACTCATTTACCGAGCTCTTATTTGACATACGCACACTTCAAAGCAACCCCTTCGCATCAAATTAAGTCTCCGTAACTTAAAATATGTGGCTTTAACAGGGTCCCCTTTCCATTCCATGTACTTTCCATGGTCAGCGTAATCATTTAATCTCGTCAAAAGTCCCATGAAACTCCGAATATGGCTCACAAGTCCCATCAATCATGCAACAGTAGTTAATACTTTATCAGTTTTAATCTCTATCTCCCCTCACAGGGAAAAATACTATCCTCCTATATACTTGGAAAAGTGGGATTTACCGGTGAGCCAACTGCAGATCCCAAAGGGCTTGCTTATCTATATTGTTCACAAAGCAGTTTTTCACTTTAATTAAAGTTCTTAATGACAGAGTGGTCCGGTGCGCTAGAATCTTTAAGCAACAAAATCTTAGTCTTGTGAATTGTTTATTTAAGATTGTATTGAATGAGACTTGTGTGAAGTGCGATTAAAACGTCCAACTACACTGAAAACCGAATTTTCTGTCAAAATATTAAAATTTCATCAATGATTCAATTTTTGTTTTAGAAAAATAAGCTTTCAAAATGCTTTTTATTTTCATTTTACAATTACTAATACCATTTCTGTGTATTTAATATTAAATTTTGATTAAAATAATATTGATTAAAATATGAAAAATATTCTCAGTGAGGTGGTATTTTTGAAATGAAATTTTATAAATGAAAGAAAATGAATAAATTTATTAATTAATTGAAATTTTACCAGTGTTTTTCATCATTGTCATTTATATTGAAGGCAATTGCTTAATTTTTGAAAATTTATATTGACTGACTTATGTAATTTTAATTTAATATAAGTAACTTTTGATAAATATACCAGTGATTTCAAATTGTAATTCTCAATCAAGAGCCCAACAGTTTCATCTATCTATATTCATATATACAGAAACATTTAACAATTAGACTTTCGTTTAAACATTGGATGTTCCTTTTTGAAATGTAATGATCTTTCAGCAGATTGATACTAAAATAAAGTCATTTAGATACCTTTTTTCCGAAATCTGGTTCTGATCACTCTCCCGGTTGTGAAATAGTTAACAATTGTTATTAAGGTAGTCCATGATAATGATTACATAAATGCAGTTAAAATGTTACATAAAAGGAACTTAAATTCCATTGTTTAAAAATATTACATAAATAGTAAAGCAAATTTAAAAAAAAAAGATTTGTTTCTTAGGTAATATATAATTAACATAAATCTATATAAATATTCATAATTAAACAGCTGGTAGGAAACATTTACAATCTTTAGAATAAAAGCTTATTGCAGCATGCAATATTTGATTTATATTTATATTGTGATGACTTGATTTAGCTTATTAAAACAATTTATTAAAGTGAAAATTATGTTGAATATTTTTACAATCGTTCCGAGATTGGAATCACAGTTAGTCTCTTTTTCAGTAAAGTTCAGCTTATCTTAAACATCCTCTTTATCACGAGAATCACGTGAAGTCGACACCTTTTTTATCGGTAATAGGGGCCACAGTTCGACTTTAATCGTGTACGTGTGCTTTGCTGTTTGACTTTAATCGTGGGTGCAAACCCAGTTGGTTTCTCGCTGTATATCTCTAGAGAGGTCTCTGAACGGCTCTCTCTCGCAAATTCTGATGCCTTGCCTTTTAAAGTCCAGCTCCCTCATCTTCCTCCTTTTGGCTTTTCTTACATATCTTGTAAGTCGGCTTCTTAAAGCGTGGGACCCTTTCCGGCGCATCATGTGGTGGTCCCCTCCTCAGACACGCTGTCGTCCGGGATGCTTGAGAAACGGAAATTCTACTCAGGCCGGGGGATATGTCCACTCTCGGATTCTAAGGTCGTGGGAACAGAGGTCATAATTCTTGACCATCTATTTAGGCCACTTTTTCCCAGCAATTAGGGAAAGGAAAGCGAGCACATTACAATATTAAAAGAAAGCATTGTAAGTTGATTATTTTTTAAAAAGTTGCAAACGACATATTTCAACATTTTGAACACGGTCAAGTGACCAGGGCAGCACTCGAGTTGGCACCCAAATCTTCAAGCTTTTCTATTCAAACAACGTGAGGACATTTACCCTCGACAGATTAAAAGAGCATCATTTCCTCTACATGGTGGATATTTTGTGGTTTCAGGATTCGTGCCCACAATCCGACAGAAGCAAAGCCACCTACGTGGGTGTATCTAGGACTACTTGGCTACCGTGGCCAAGAGAAGAACTACCGTGACTACCGTAGCCAATGTGGAAGAACTTAAGAAAAAACACATTTGAACAGATGGGCATTAGTTAAATAATACCACATCTGCTTATATCTTTTTCTTGAAAATTACATTGCGTAACTAAAATTGTTCTAAACTTTTAATTTAAAATATATATTCATGAATTAATGCATGAGAAAAAATACTCCAATGAACTAACTATTTATAAAACTTAAATAAAATCATATAATTTTATTAAATTTTGATAAGCTAGTTTTTCTGATTTGAAAATTAAATGGAAGGGATGTACATATATATATGAATCTTAAACACAATACCCTGCTAAAAGGCTTCATCGTAGCACTAGCCTTTTAACAAAATACATAAAAGAAACATAAAGGTTTTGAAAAATCTATTTAAAAAAGAAATGAATTAACGATAAAATTTATCAGTAATTTGAGTTCAGAATTGGAAATTCAATTTTAGATCACGTACACTTTTATTAAATTTCATCTCTGCTTAAGAATATCCACTATATTTTTATAATTATGTTATTTATTTATTTGTAAAAATACCATATTTTTGAAGAAAAATATACTTATTGCCTATTAACTCCAAGTAATGCATTGAAGATCGTTGTTTTAAAAAAATGTATAGTACGCAAGCCGCAAGTTAAAGTGTTTAAAATTAACACTGATGCCACAACATGCATTTTTTGTTTCAGTTTATGATCTTTACATTTAATTTTTAACAAACGTGTAAAATTTATCGCTCTTACAGAATATTAAAGTATTTACGTGATGTATTAGAATTCTATTTTTATATCTAAGCCTAGCAAGTAAAAGTTACGATACTTTGATGGTTAGTTAGCCGAATCGATTACCACTTTTACAACCATGCTATTTCGGATATGCCTTAGCATTTCCTTCGATGATTTACAAACTGAATCAGATATGCCTCAAGTTTTAGATTTATATCTGATAAAACTTCACTTTAAAGTCTGCATCAGATAAAACATTTCTTTGACTTTTAAAGATAAATACACGCACTTAAAAGATGAAATTGCATTTCCTTTAATAAAATGCAGGCATCTTAAGATATCTATGCAAATGCGACATTGATTAACGAGTCTGAATATCATTTGAAGAAAATAATGCCTTTAAATGGGTTTTGCTAAGATTTTCTCCTTTGGATGAGATGAAAGATTTTTTTTTATGATATATCTTTAATTTAACTTCTGAGAGTTAACTATAAGTAACTTTCAAAAGAATTTGCGTATAAGCAGAGATAATAACTTCCTGGTAAATTTAATGTTTATTCATGAAAATGCATGCATATAAAACCAAATTATGTGAATTTTTAATTTACTTCTACTGATTTTATAAGACTTGCATAAATAAAAGTATCTCATTACTTATCCTCGGGTTTCCGTTGAGAAGAGTTCAATTACATATTCACATTATTACATTTATTATCTACATAATAAGTAATTCATTACTTCTTAGTTGAATTTGATAAGATTAGTGTAGTAAAAAAGATAATTAATGCATTAAGTCCTTGAATAACAATTAGAAAGTACCTATTCTTCCTTTCCTGTTTTAAATATTACTAAGTAATGGGACAGACAATCGAAGTTTAAGTAAATTTTATCATGAACAAGTAATATAAAAAAACATTTTTTCGTCAATTCCTACTTTGAATGGATGAATAGAAAGTATTTTATTAAGGATTGAAAATTTGAGTAATATATATATAAGAGAGAGAGAAAGTGTACTAGTAGTGGGGATTTAAATAAGGGTATGATCTGCATTGTTGTAATGCCCGTTTTGGTTAGTTTTGTTTAAACACTGGTTTTCGGCGCCAACTTTTGTCATAGTTTTAAAAGTTACATTATTGCAACAATGGAGATGAATCTAAGTTGGCATCGAAAACCGGCACTTAATTTAATTTATTTGATTAACAGGTAATTAATAGATTAATATTTGAAAAAAAACTGTATTAACATCAAGTGTCATCCACTACATGTTTAAAAAATTATTTGAACTTGATTGGATGAATAGAAACTATTTTATTAACGATTGAATTTCATTTAATAAATTACTGCAATTCTAAATAATTTTAACATTTTATCAGAAGTTTTAAGGAACTAGATTCACACAAGACATACTAAACAATGTTTTTTTGTTTCGTTTTTGTTTAACTATATGCTTTCATAGATTTAATTTAGAGAGCTAAAGTAAAAATTATAACTTCTGAAAGGGAACAACTTCAAGTCAAAGCTTTTAAATTAACTTTCATTTGCGATAATATGAGCAGACTGTAATTAAAACAATTTGGAAGCTAGTTATTGTCCTTGACCAGGGTTCGGCAAATTGTGGCTCGCGAGCCACATGCTTCTCTTTGTTTAGGTAGTTGTGGCTCTTCAAAATCTTAGGTATATTATTTTTTTTTAAAAAAAATTATATCTCCCAAAATATTGTTTTCTTTTATCTTTTTCCTTCATAATTGTTTATTGAGATGTTTTACCTTAATTTAAACATTTAATTAACATATATTAAACTGTTCTTAGTGGAAGAAGTGTGTTAAAAATCAGTGAATATATATTGAAAATTATTCTAAAGAAATAAAAATCTAATTTATTGGTAGAAATGCCACCATTGCTTACTTATTTGTATACATAAGTTAGGGAACACTCTTGATTATGAGCACTTAACCCACCTTTCCCCCAACAGAAGTGTCAAATACACAGTTTTTTCTACCACATTATTCTGTAAGCAGGATGACAAGGATTAAAAAAAAACCCTCATTCAGAGTATTTCTGAAAGGCAAAACAAAACGAAAAGGGAAAGAAATTTCCCTACACTCGTGGTTTTCTGCGTTGGTGTAGTTCATTAACTTGACTCCAGCTGTGTCTTTTTCATACAGAGTGGAGTTTCCTTTGTCTGAAATACAGAATAAACTGTGGATTCTCCGTTCTATTTTACTTTAAAATATTTCTTTGTAATTGTCTTTCAAACAGAACAAGTACGATTTCAGAAGGGCATATTGTGCTTAGTTGTCACCTCATAAAACTACATGTTATAAAAGTGTAGACTCTATAAAGTAATTGATAAATCATTATATTTAATGAACAGTTTTTATCCTCAGAATTAATTCATAGATAGCTTAAGGATCCCTTTTGATGTTTTCCTACCACTGTATTATCGAAGAAACGTAACTGTTCTAATTCAAATGATGGAATTCTTTTATTATATAACTTGATGCAATTATATAAGGGTAAAATTTAAGCAATGCTAAATTTATTTTCAGAAGAAATGGAAATATTTATGATTGTTTCGAGTTCTTTTATATAAGTGCATTGAAATTGAAAACAAATTGAAAGGAAACAAGCGATTTTAATTCCGAGCATTCATTTGCATGATGTTCATTTACTTTCTCATGGCCTACCTTTTTGACAAACCTTTCTTTAATAATAATTTGCAGGGGAAAAATTTGTTCTCCTTTTTTATTTAACGTAGTTTAAACAAAAAAATCATAATAAATGCCTTATTGATATATGAAAAAAGGAAGAAAAGTATTAAATGCAAGGATTTTGAAACTTATTATATATTACTTCCGAAGGTGATTAAATAACTCAAAAGAAATGTACTAATAACTCTGGTGAGAAATCATGAAAATATCTTCGAAGAATCTTTACTATTCAGGCCCAAAATATGTACATAATATTTCTGAAAGAGTTATGAAAAAGGAAGATGTATTACATGTGAAATGATTTTTAAGTTCATAGAACTTATTTTTTACTGTAGGCAAAGATCTATTTTGTTCAACAACTAGGGCTAGTGCAAGAGTAACTTCCCATCACAAGTCCACAAATATAGACAAATACATTCGTTATTTGATCAGTTGAAGAAATCAACACCCCCGTAAACATGTTATCTTTTTAACAACGAAAGATTTACCATATACAGTCGACTCTCGATAATTGGAAGTTGGAGGAACCAACGAAAAACTTCGAGCTATCAAGAGTTCGAATTATCAAGAGATTAGAAAAAACTCTCAAAATACACAAAAAGAAATTTTTTTCTAACACATTTCAATTTGAAACTATGTAACAAAACAACAATTGTACATATGTATATAATTATTTTAAAGTATTTTTAAAAGTATGCATTATATACAGTAAAAATATTATGCAGAAGTCAATACATTTATGTATTAAAAAGCAATTATTAAAATAATACATACTGTACATGATTAATCTGTTTTTGATGAAAAAAACTGTTATCTTTTTATGTTTTATGTCATTCAACAACAGATTTTTCTAATATAAATGAAGCTTGAAAAACGTCCTCGTCTACATGATTTTGAAAGAAAAATTTGCTTACACACACATATATATATATATATATATAATAATATATATATATATATATTACCTGTAGTTTTTTTAATGACACTTTAGCTTTTGTCAGAGTTATCGGAGTCAACTCCTATTCGTGTTCATCACTTGCTGTGTTATTGTAATCCAAAGCCACAATTTTAGATTTTTCAGCGGAGACACACAGAAACAACAAAACTTGCAAGCTCCAAACTGTTTGCTACAGGACTGTACATGATAGTGAGAGTTCGAATTGTCAAGAGTTTTATAAGATAGCTATTGATGAATTATCGCGTGTTGTAGTCTAGCCAGCCACAGATTTTACTTCGAAATATTGAGTGCACTAAAATGTATTGTTTTAGTTCGAAATATCAAGAGTTTTTCTATGAATCGAGCATATACTTCGAATTAGCGAGAGGTTCATATTATCGAAGGTTTGAGTTAGCTAGAGTCGACTGTATCACTCTTTACACTGTAAGTGTTCATGGGAATCAGAATTCCATTGCAATTTCACCAGTTTTTAAATCGATGCTACAGTATCCTTCAAACATTTTACATAAATAATGAATGAAATATTACCTATTTTGTAACTTTTTTATATTTTAGATGAATTTTAATAATATAACTAAATAAAAAATAACGTTTGTTATTTATATCGGGAAAGAGCCATACATTTAGGAATTAGAACTTATTTTTTAAACCAATTGTTTTTCAAACAAAATTCTGGGTTTACATGTTACACATTTTAATCACGTGGTCTTTTTTTTAATGCTGTGGGGTTCTTCATCGTAATGGTTAAATAAAAATACTCAAAACAATTAATTGCATTAATTTGCATTTAATTAAAGAAATAGTTGTTGGTAAGCAAGTTTTACGAAATTTGTAATCTTCAGATATACTTTATCGATTGTTAATTTTATCAGGGTATCGTTTGGTAAATTTTTATTGATAAAAGAAAAACAAAATTTCATAAGCCTATTGCTGATCGTAATACATACCTATACTATACGTTCCCCGACATTTTTTCTGGGAATCTGATGAAATTGCAAGATTTTGGATTATTTTTAGGTTATTGTAAGTTAAAATATTAAGAAGTTAGTTAAAATATTAAGATTTCAATTGTATTGAAAAATACTGTTATAGCTCTCTCATCTTGATTTAAAGAATATGACTTGAAATTCTAAAGCAGAAATATATTTATCATTAAGGTCCCTGTAACCCTCCCCCTCTCCCCTTAGAGTAGAATTCAACATCATTTTTAGTAGATCTCTACTCAGCCAAAGAAAGCACTTTACCAAATTTCAAGTTTGTTAGTCTTGTCGTTCCAAAAACGAGATTTTCTTAAACCTATAACACCGCCCGTAGCTTCCTCTGGATCAGATTTTCGAGAAAGGTGTTCTTAGTGGGTCTCTACTTGACAAAAGAAACATGCTGTCGAATTTCAAGACTGTACGTCTTATGGCTCCGGTGATCTCTGGATGAGTAATATGATTTTCTCCCATATACTAACGAAGTCGTTAAATCCTGAAAAAAGTTCATTATGTGGGATATTCGTTAAACAGGGATTCAACTTTTAATGGTCTTTACAAACCACGTAAAACAAATTTTAATTTCATTGACATTACATATTATTTTTTTTTAAAGAAAGGAATTATTCACACTATTTTTTTGTAAATTTATATCAATTTATTTTATAAGTTTTATCCATCAAAAAGAAATCCGCAAGGAAAACAAGAAAAAATCATTGTCCAGGAATAACTGTGTCTTAAACTTTAAAAAATCATTTCATATGAAAATTAATGAATTTTCATAACACTTTCTAATTTAAATTCTAGAACAGTGATTCCCAAAGTGGTCTATATAGACCCCCAGGGGTCTATGACAACCGGCAGGGGGTCCACGTCAGCGAAAAAATAATTTGGGGGTCCGTGAGGGGTCAACGGAGGTCTACGTTAGGTACTCTTAATAAACCAGATCATGGCTTCAGTTTTAAAAGAAAATTTTATTAATTGGAAACCAGATTTACCTATTTAAAAGATTTATTTACTAAATTTAATAAAGTTAATTTGGCAGTTACAAGGACCATCATTTCGGAATTTCTTGCAATAATTAATCTAAGTAGAGTTTACAATTGGACGTCCTGAATTTTTCTAATTTCAATTTGTCACAAACAATCTTCCAGGAAAAGGATGTTTAAACTTACGTTCAACATGTAAAGGTCCTTTATTTAGACTTTGAAACTAGGTTTGAGAATTTTTTGACTATATATAAGGTAATCCCACAATAGGCAATTAATTAATATAATCACATTGACAGAAAAAACAAATGTCATAAAACAAGAGAAACTAATCAGAATAGGCACTAAGAAGATCTTAGCTAAAATGTAGAAACGGATATCAGCAATTTTAGAATCACCAGAAGGGATACAGATTCATTTCTCCCATTAAAAGCATTTGTTCGTTGCTCAGTTACTTTATGTAAGAGTTATTTTAAGTATTAATTAATTTTTTACTTAATTAACATGTGTGTGTCTTAGGTTTTAAAATCTATACTTCATGACAGTTAGAAATTTAAATATTTTAAAGTAAGTATAGCTCTATACCAGCTGTCAAAAATATTTAAGTTGATAAATTTGCAAAGATTCATTATTAGATATACATAAGTAGGGGGTCTACCAAAAAACGAAAAACATGACAAGGGGTCTATGAGACAATAAAGTTTGGGAACCTCTGTTCTAGAAGTAATTTTAAACATACAATAGTTTGTATAACCCCAGTAATTTTAATTGTAACATCACAGCAGGCGTCCTTAAATTTAATTTGTGATAAATCTGTTAGCTATATTTTAGTTTGTTTTTTTTTAAAAAAAAATATGACAATTGTATAGATATAGGTGAGTTAGGCACCTGGGAAAATCAATTCAAGGTCTTTGATCCACATAAATGTGCTACATGAGGGAATAACCTGAAATTTCCAGAATTATTTTTAAAATAGGGAAAGAGAAAAATCGAATAACACACTAGAGAAAAAGTTCGTTAAATAGAAAACGCACTTCGCTGTTTGGAGGTTTTCGTAGAAAATAGTGAAATGGTTCCTGGAAAATGTTGGCAAAATAAAAATAAAAATCGCTAAATAAAGGTTTGTAAAATAGAGGGCCAACTGTATATTTGTAAATAAGATAGCGTACGGCGAAAATATAAAATTCCTTTATTCTTAGCAAATACATCTTTTGTTTGTTGAATATTATTCGTTTTCTTCAACTTTACATTATGGACCTATAAAATAACATCTTGCAGTAAAATATTTGATTCTGAAAAGTCAATAATTTATTAAATTTCAGAAACAAATTAGAATAAATTTATAAGGACTTCAACAACTTTCCCCCTACTTTTACTGTCATCGAAATGTGTCAACTGCAAGTTAAATTCCTTCCAATTTTTTTCCGAGAGAAAAATGCGGAGATTTTCTTCTTTTTCTCCTTTTAAAATAAGCCTGTTCCAATATGAATGTGTCCAATAAATCCGTGACACGTCGCTGATTGAAATGATCCACTCCTCACAGCTGAATGATCGAATTCTTGTTTCTTTCAAAGGAAAAATAGGATATATATCATCTACTCGGTGTATCGGCGGCACGTTTGTGAGCTGTTCTAGATCCCCAGGAGCCTTCATTACATTTATCGATATCTGGAAGTTTGGAGGCACTATTTCGGAATTTTGCGATCTGCCATCGGCAATTCCAGCACAGAGAATATTTAGAAGAGTGGCAGAGAATCGAAAATTGAGTTCTTGAAAAGTTAAATATACAATACGTATGAACAATGTTTTTGTATGCCTAATACGTGTAGATTATAGTTATGATTCATATTATATACTCGATGTGCAAATACAATGATAAAACTTGACGGTAAATATTTACGATGCATTTTTTAACTTTAAAGGAAAATTAACTTTCAAATAACTTACAGTTATTTAATAGCCATCGTACTTTAACAAAAAATTAAGAAAAAAAATGAAGTCTTTAAAATGATTTGATCTCTAGCATTATGAATAACACACACACACACACACACACACACACACACACACACAACACACACACACACACACACACACACACACACACACACACACACACACACACACACACACACACACACACACACACACACACACACACACACACACACACATATATATGAATGAATACCTTACGTAATATATTTTTTTTTAAATGGCTGTATTTTGAAACACAGGACTTTGCTGACTTGGCAAGTCGCCAATTAAGAGCCATTTCAATGGTGACTCCCGATAGTGGCGGCTTTAGCTTCCAAATTTTGCCCCATTAATTAATTTTAATTCAAGCTCACATCGGATGCTAAATATTGTTATGATTTAATTTTGCCAGAATACCAGAGCCAAATCGATACTCAAGGGATTTTTTACATGCCACATAATCATATGACATGCGTGCCTACAATTTACGCATCTAGAAAATTTATCGACTCCAGCCGCTATCGACCTCGTAACCTTGGTCTCACGAGGCAGGCACGCTACATCTACGCCATCAAGCCGACTTAATATGGTTAAGGTATCTGACTATATGTTTGGAGTTAAAATTTGGAAAAATATATTTATAAACGTGGAACTTTTTTTTAATATTTAGTGTCAAATGAATTAGAATACACTTATAAAACTGTTTTAAGAACATTTGTACAGCATAAAATTATTTAAATGCGTATTTGGCAAGAAAATGACATATTTTCAAAACATTCTCTTTTTATGGAAAAGGGCTCTATAGTAATATTTTGCTGATACACAGGGTGTAACGAAACTCAACGTTAAGCGGACACGTGATGAAATTACCTGTTTGGGGGAGGGGGGGAGAATAATCCCTATCACTTGGTTAAGTGAAGACAAGCACACTTTTTAAAATGTGGAAAATTGACACCTTCCATCACACCATTAGCTGCTGTGACCACATATTTCATAATTTTACGATGAGTTTTTCCCTAACGCCCTCTTACATAGCCGCGCTCAAAACCGCAGTCGCAAGTCGGACAAACCCTTGGCTGGTTTAGCTAAAATTAACGTAGTCTAGGTGAGTCGAGATTTGAGAAAATAATGTCACCTATAACTTTGACTTCCCATAAAAAGAAAAATATTACACACAATCAGTTGCGCACACAGGAATTTTTCAAGGGGAAGGGGGCAGGGTCGAAAGTCCACTATTCTCGTATCATATGCTCCAATACGCTGCCTAACGTACTTTTGATTTTTCCGATTTGGGGGAACAACAAACAGTACAAAATTAATTATTGAATATATAGTTAGCATTAATTATTAAATTCATTATTAATAACAAATACTAAATTAAATTTTATGTACTATATGCATAAGATTATAATCAATAGAAACAAGTCAAAAAATTCTAAGAGGGGGTTGGTCCCGAGGACCCCTCCACCCCCCACCCTTGTATGCTTCACTGCACACAATCGAATGCAAGTTTCTCAAAAAACATCCCATTTAGTTAAGATTCCAAAATGGTGTGGTATTCGTTCTTTTCTATTCACTACAATCATAGAATTTTTTTTTGGCAGCGGAACATCTTCATTTTTAAAACACATGTGTGTTAACACGATACTTCTCATCATTAGGTTCTTTGAACACAAATTCCATAATTTCACAGTAATGTTTTTACTGACATAATCATACATTAATCACAGTCACAAACCTAGCAAAAACCTTTGCTGGTTTAGTTAAAATTAACGTAGTTTGAGTAGGTTTGTGAAAATGATATCACCCACTTTTGACACTCATTAAAAAGATATATATATATATTACATACTACACTCTAAGATTTAGTTACTTAAAAAAATAACCCATTTAGTGACGAATCCAAAATGATATAACATTTGTTACTTTTCTATCCATAACACTCATTGCCCTTTCTTTTACAAAAGGACTTTATTCCAAAAGCTCAATCTTAAAGTGTGTAACCCAGTGCTTCTCAAACTTTCAATGTTTGCGACCCAATTTTCAATCATAATTTTCATCACGCCCCCCTCCGTACAATAACAATGTACTGAATGCAATAATGATGTACTAAAACGCTAAAGTTACAATAAGACTTTAATTACAAATCGTACAAATTATCAAGACAAGTATTAAGTTTGGTATGTAATTTTGTGTATAACAAACCTATGGAAATCACCAGTAACTATGTAAAGTCTTCTTAACACGTAGTATTGATAAATTAATTATCACACAAATACATTCTTCAGTACTGATACTTTTATATGTGTATTATAGTAGTGTAGATGTGTCAGAACGTATTTTGTTTTGCTTCTTTCAGTAAATTAATAATTTTTTAAAGTGATCTTTTATTTTCAACTGTTCGATATGCTCGCATCCTCACGCAGGGTTACCACACAGTTTGAGAAACGCTGGTGTAACCCAAATCAAACAATACATTTAAAAATAAAACGTAAAACATTATTATAATACTTAAAAGAGAAAAAAAATATTTGTAATGTTATTTCAAAGTTAGATTTAAACTTTGAAAATTTAAAGAAATCATCACGTTTCCTTAAAGTTAGGTTGATTGATGAAAAATCCATAAAATTCTCAATTGTTTCCACCTCAAGTCTTCTTTCACTTGTTCTACTTGAAATAAGAAACAAACTTAAGAAACTAAGTAGATCTGTAACACTTTACAACAAATTATTCACTGAAGAAGACCCCCATTCTTAAAATCAATACACTTTGCCTCAAACAAAAGAACAAATACAGAATTACGGCATACCTTCTAATTTAAATGCACGAACTGTGAAATACGTGTAATCAATGCACATTCAAACCTTTTCCTTTGCTAACAAGGAAGGAAATCCCTTAAGATACGTCACTCTTATGAATTTTAGCTTCTTTTCTTTCTGCAACAGTTTGATAGAAGCAGAATTCATCGCCTCCCATTTGCTTTGGAGATAATCTTCCGATATTTCATTTTTAACGGAGCTGCTCCATGAATAACAAATTTGCTTCCGCTTTACCCGTTAATTCATAAAGTTGTTCCTGACAGAGGTAATCGATCAATCTGTAGAAGGTTCTGATTACCAGACAAAACCAGCCAGAAATATGGCACCGTAGGAAAAGGGGGAAAGGGTAGTGCTTAAAAACACATTTTTGCTGGGCGTAAATGCAAAAGGTCGAAAGGGTCGATCTAACAGGAAGTTTATTTTTCACGTTCGCGTTTTTTCTTCCTTTTTTGATCATTCTCCCTTTCTTTTTTCTCCCCCCTGAACCCCTATTGATTGAGGCACACTTTCGAGCAAAAGATGAAATGAACCGATTCCAAACCTTCCAACGCGGTCGTCATTTAATGGATCAGTTCTTTGTTCTGAAAATAACTCCAGGTTCTTCCTTTTAAAAATCGTTTGCTTGCTAGACAGAATGAAAAAAAAAAAAAAGACTATTGTAGATAAAGAGAAAGTTTATTTTTCGATTTTACTTTTAGCAGGTGCAAGTTTTTGGAACTGTAGGGGTCTGTGTGTTTTGAATTTTTTTCCCTTCCCTAGAGTTTAATATCGGTAATTGGATGAGATTCCGATATCGGCAATTATCGATATTAACCGAAGAGAACTGTATCGATTGTGGCACTCGAGGTTATCGATTTAAAAGAAAAGTAAACTACTCCATTTCCCTCATTTTTTTTTTTTTTGCATCCCCCTCCCCTTCATGTCTGCCGTGTGTTTTTTAACGATGCATATAAAAGAACTGAAGTATTGAAACTTTTTTTCTTTCTTTCTCATAATTTGACTTTTCCCTCCCTATTCAAAGCCTGTTGTTCATATTAGTTCGTTCTTTCTTAATTATTTTTTTAAATAAATTGCCATTTTTGTTTATTGTCTGTTTCATGTTTAAATGCCAATTATAAATCAATGTTTTTTTTTTCTGCTTTTTCAGTGAATTTCAATTAGCCTTTTGTTATAAAAGCATCTTAATAAAAGTATTATTTATTGTAGTTTTTTTAGTACTACCAATAAATTTTTTTTTGTTAAACATGTTTCTTTTACAGCTGTTTGGGTTAGTTAACATTTGGGAAATAAGCTCAAGAATGTGTTTTTAAAATTGATGATTTCTCTTTAAATATACTTATTTTTCTTTTTCACTTACGTGTCTCCATTTTTCTAATATTCTTAATTGTATTAGGCAGGGGTCGGCCACCTGCGATTTTTTGCATAGATGATCGCGTTTTTAGACTTCTCTACATCTATGTATTATGAAAAGAAATAATGCAAAAATGCTTTTCCCACTTTTTTAGCTTTATTATTACCAATTGAGAGAACTGTCATTTAAATATTTGATTGATGTAAAACAATAATTTCTGAATTAAATTCTTTTTAATTAACAAAGTACATAAATAAAACATTGAAAATATTAGAATAGTTCTAAGGTATTAAAAGTTGATCTTTTTTGTTAAAAATACCTCTGTGGGAGCACACCTTCTATAAAGTTATTTCCAGTAATTTTTATTTATTTGTATACATGAATTCAGGAGCACTCATGAATGAAAAAGAGACACTTAACCCCTCCCCCCAGAGAAGAGACAAAAAAAACATTCCATTTCTTATGACTTACTTAAAAGTAGTGGTGTAACGAACACCCCCTCCACCCTCTCATTGCAGGGGGGGGGGAGACAGGACTTCAGCGGCCCAAAACCTGACGTTGCAGGGGGCCCTAACATTTTACATTACGCCACTTCTTTAGAGTTATTTAGAAACAGTGTGAAATGTGAAATGCCTCTTATACGAAAGAACAGCTTAAGAAAATTTTAATTATTACAGGAAACACATGGAATTTTAGAATAAAGCATGTACAATGTAACTGATATGGAAATCTTTGACGAAGCGTGAAAGTTTAATTTTCAAAGTTATGTTTTGATAGTCATTGATCTTGTGTTGTGAGCACCAGAAATAAAAATATATTCAACAGTTCCTAGTTTTAGAAGTCTGAAAAAGGTTACTTTATGCATATTTCATTTAAATATTGCAAAACACGTTAATTGGAGCTCGCCAATCTTAATAGCTACATGATCCACTCACTCCTCTTTCTTGCGGATGCGTATGCATATACATGGCTCCCTATTATCTGGTTTTGCTTACAATTTAGTCCTCCTCTCTTGAAAGTTCCCCCATCCTCGGTGTAAGGCATTTCAGAAATAAGTTTTTATCTGCTTATAACACAATCCTACTGTTATACCTTTTATGAGTAAGTATTTAATTCACCATATTGTAATATCGGAAATTATATTACAATAACACTGTCTGATACGGGAATTCCACGTCATGAAAGAATAGAATATGATGAAAATTGATATAAGAACAAAGGCATATATAGGTACGTGATTAGTGTTGAAAAGGCAGATTAAACTGTAGGAATTAGAACTGCGATGTAAGCAGCAAACTTTCGAAGCATGTGGAATAAGCGTCAAGATAGTATCTAAAAGGATGGAAATTCGTATGCTCTCAATTATCCACCAAGATTCGTCATCTGATACGGCTGGGGCAGATCACATAAATGATGGACATTCATGTTTCTGAAATGCTTGAAATTTGAGATAAAATAAAGGCCTATGAGAGGAGGAGAGACGCAGATAAAGGCTTAGACAAATTGGAGATACTGCAAGATATGTCTGTATATGAATATTGATTGCAGTTATGCGTTGTCATGCTGAAAAATATTATTTGACTGCACTGAATGCATCAGTTGCAGTACCTTATCAACTTATTATCTACATTAATTTGGCTCTGATGTGTGCCAGAGATGACCTTTTTTTATCGTGTCTAATGACACCCAAATCATTTTACCCCATTGACGAGTGGTTTGAAGTTATAATTCTTAAGAGATAGGGATAATTTATAGGAAAATCTTGCTTTATCTCAATTATTTCTTTTGTAAGTACATACTATTTTAAATGTGTGGCTGGATTCTTCTTTGTAATAAACAAGTTTTCTATAGTCGTGCCTCAAAACCAGCTGTGGAAGTTAAGTGTGTTTGATATTTCGTAGAAACCCCCACAGTTAATTTAGATCTTACATCATATTTACCATTAAGATCTTTGAGGTTAAGTTTTGTTAAGCTGTTTGTTTTTAAAAGGACTGTTGATCAAGCAAAAAACTCCGGTTCACCTCAAAGAGATTTGTGTTCTAAAGTAAACAAAGATGCAGAGATGATATAGCAATGTTTACTTATTTTTTATAATTCTTCATTGCTGTCAAATATTTACCTTTTCCGAACTTCACCTTATATCTGGATATTTTTACGCACTAGTTTTAGTGGTTCAAATGTATTTTGCGCATAAGCATCTTTGGCCTGTAGCAATCCGTGCTACGGATTTTTGGTAATCCTTCCGAAAGGGAGTTTCAAGCGCATCTTCCCTATCCGATGGGGAAATTCAAAAGGTTCAAAAAGAAGTAATAATTTCGTTCGGCACTGTGGCAATGACAATTTTGTACCGATTTATTTTTAATCAATCGATTGCTGAATGTAATATTATCGTCTGATTTTATTGTTTTTGTTATTGTAGTTGTTTTATACTTTAGGTGGTTTGGTTGGTTAATAAAATGATGGAAGGCAATTTTGCAACCTCTGTTTGGAATTGAACAACACGCACTTCGGAAGGACGAAATATATAACATAGTCATTGCGGTAATAAAAATGAAACAGTCATATTTTAAATTTTAAGGGGACACAGTGAGATTCAATTGAGAAAAATCGGTCAAAAAATCTAATCTAATTTTTTTAGCTTAAATTATTTGTATATACCTTTCTATAACCTCACAAAATTTTAAGGCTCTGAGCTTAAAAAACGCAGAATTATGATAGATTTTACTTTAGTTTTTATTCACACCCCTATGGCAAATCAAAACTTTAAACTTACTTATCTCAGAAAGATAAAATAACTAGTTTGTATTCATTTAAAATGCTAAGGCTTCTTTCTATTGTGCCTAATGCTTTGAATTTTTTTATCTATCATTAACAGTTCATGTAACAAAAGTTGGTATGCATTTTCGAAGCACAGCAATGCTTATTTTTTAAAAAAAATGTTTAAAAACGGAATTTATAAATTTTTTATGAAATTTTCAATAAGCATTCATAAAAAGAAGTATTTATTGTTTGAATACCAATACGATTCATGTTATCTCAAAACCATACCAACTTTTTTATACATAATTTAACCTACTTGAAATCAAATTTTATGCGTGTACGTAAATTTTTGCAGGAGGAGTAGCCACTTCACAAATTTCAAGTTTTTTCCTTAAAAAATTAAATGGCTATCTTTTTATGAAATTTTGAGCACAAAATCTGTTTTACATAGTATACACACGTAGGAGGTATACTATGTAAAAATTTTTGAAAATCCTTAAATTAAAAAATTTGCGTAAATCGCACCATGTTTCCATGTTTATTAAAAAAAAATTTCTAAGTGTTTGATAAATTACTTATTTTTTCTCTTAAGTAAAAGAAAATTAATTACTAAAATACTTACAATAATCTTGTTGTATTAGAAAAAAAATTATGTTTTTTTTAATATTAAAATAAGAATAACTTTTTTTTCTCTGACTGGTCACATTAAAACACAGTTTTATTTTCTCAAAAAAATTTGATTGTATTCAATAAAAATCACTCGATGATGAGAAATTTGTAATTTTAAAATTCACCAAGATATTTTTTTTTTTGCATTCATCTGCACGCATAACTCAGCTTCAAATATAAATAAAAACTTACAAATTCATATTTTAATATTGTTTCTTACAATTTCCTGCGTAACAACAATAATGAATTTGCAATTTTGCAATTTATTTTGGTGCTTGTTCATTTGCGTTGAATTTATTACGAAATTCTTACATATAAACTACTGTTCTAAGTATGCACTTTTATGCCTTACGGTTTTACATCAGAAATAATATTTCAAAATCAAATATTTGCTGAGTTAATTGCAACTATGGGAAAAGATAAAAAAAATTCCGCATACTTAAACGTATTTTCAATTTATTTTCTATGTATTTTGTTCTTATAAAAGAAGGTGAAATTTTTTGAATAATTATCTTTTCCGTTGTAACACTCGCATGCTATATGCTGCATTTTCTGGTACTATGCTTGTTTTTGAAAAGAACATGATTGTCTGCCAAGATTGCGTGCTACGATAAGTAAATATTCAACCTTATAAAAAAAGTAATTTTCGATTTAAAATTACTTCACATTAAGTGGAAATGGTTATTTGAAGGAGAATAATTGAAGCTTTTTTTCACTTTTATTTTAAAACTGATCAATCAACGATTTTGTCTATTGAATCCATTGATTACATACAAAATGTATTGAAATATAAATACAAAATGCTATTTCAAGAATTTTTGTTTTTTAAAGAATATTTCGCGAATTCAATCTAATTGTACGTTTTTTAAAGAAATATTAATAAAATATCCTTTTTATATAGTTAATTTGAAAAATATTTTTTAAAAAAATCATTTTTGAACTAAAACTTTAAGATGCATCATTCTTATCTTACTTATTTGCTTTCAACAATGAATTAATTGTACATGTTACCGTTTAAGTGTGAAATCCATTATTTGATAGAATAACTAGATATTTCATGAAATAATTAGACAAATCAGTTATAAAGTATATAAATTATTGAATTCTATGATTTAAGCAGGTATTCTATTGAATAACGATTACTTGATCGTTAAAGTATGAATTACGGCACTCGAAAGTTCTTTGGACCCGTTCTAGCTGCTTTAGGAAGGATTTTTTTCGATTAGGAATTAGAGATTGCCGAATAAAATAATTGTACTCTA
This sequence comes from Trichonephila clavata, assembly GCA_019973975.1. Taxonomy (NCBI): domain Eukaryota; kingdom Metazoa; phylum Arthropoda; class Arachnida; order Araneae; family Nephilidae; genus Trichonephila; species Trichonephila clavata. The sequence continues at coordinate 106,531 of BMAO01019327.1, forward strand.
GACATCAGTTCAGTATATGTCAGCGAGAATTAATTTCTATTGAAGAAGTTTCAAATATTGACTCAACGCTTCGATCTGTTGCAACATCTCAAAGTTACGGTACAGAACAAGGATTTAAAAAGTGCTCGTGTAAAAAAAAATGTGCAATGGTAAAAAGTGGGCTTGTTTCAAAAATTATAAACAGTCCAATCCAAAGTGTCATCACAGCAATCCTTGCTCTAATAAATAATGAAAAGTAAAATAAAAAAAGGTACCTCATAAAAGCTAAATATTCTCTTACATTTTTGTTTTAAAAAAGTAGAAAAATCTTTTTATGAAGCAACAGTTTTTCTTCCCAGCATGTATTTTTGTTGATAATATTTAAATATAATTTATTTTTGCTACATATTCTCTTTTCCCCTTTCTGTTTGACTAGTGTTAGCAACTTTAGCAATAATAAATAGTATTATCTGCTTTCCCTTGTTATTTATCAATTATTCATCCGCAAAAGAGATAAAATGTATTTTTCGAGAGATTTTAAATATTTATGATCAATTAATTTATAAAATATCTTTGAAATTGTGTTTATTTTTTTCTTTAACGATCCATCTTTGGTTATTATATAGAATACCTAGCTATTTCATAGAATAACTAGGTAAAATATAGAATTTTAAATCTATAATATACTTTAAATGACTTGTCTAGTTATTTCATGAAATACCTAGTTAGTCTATGCATTAACTGAATTATACAGTTCAATAAATAAACATTACAGTTACATGATCTCAATTGTTATAAAACAAGCTGTTAAACTATAATTTAAAATAAATTTTTTTATAGATTATGAAACATAATTTTTTTTCAAGAGTTATGCTTCTTTTAAAAAAAAATTCCTTAAAGACAACTTTCAGTTTTGAAAGTATCTGACAACGAGTAATATCACCATTTTGTAAAAGCGTGCAAATGGAATTTATTTATTTATTTTTTTGATATTTAGTGGCACTTGAACTTGAATATACATGTGAATAGTTTTAAAAATATTTAAAGAAAATTAATGTAATATTTTGGGTAAAAAGACTTTTAAAATTCTTTCTTTCTCCCAAAATGTAATTCTTTAATAAAATGGGCTTTTATGACAATGATATTTTGCTGTATACATTTAAGATTTCTGTACAATATCTGATCTAAGATTTTTGAAATACAGTCCACTCTCGATAATTCAAACCTTTAATAATACGAACCTCTCGATAATTTGAAGCACATGCTCAGTCTCTAGAAAAACTCTTGATAATTCGAATTAAAACAATACGTTTTAGTACACTCATACTTTCGAAGTAAAATCTGTGGCTGTCCAGACTACAACACGCGATAATTCGAAGTTATCTTATAAAACTTGACAATTCAAACACTCATTATCATGTAGAGTCCTGTAGCAAACAGGTTGGAGCTTACATGTTTTGTGTTGAACTTTCTCTGCTTGTAACGTAGCCCCTTTAATGACCATCGGAATTGACTCCAATAATAATGACAGAAGTTAGTGTGTGTCACAAAACATCTACACAACTTTTCTCTTTAAAATCATGTTGATGCGGACGTTTTTCAAGCCTCATTTATTCTAGAAAAATGTATTGACATAATTAGATTGTGTGTGTGAGTGAATGCCATAAAACAAAAAATATAACATGTTTTTGTCAATAAAATAATTATGCACAGCATGTATTGTTTTAATAGTTCTTTTTAATACATAAATGTATTAAATATTTATACTGTATATAATGTGCACTTTTTAAAAATACTTTTAAAATAATTTTTCCTGCACACAATTGTTGTTTTATTACACAATGTGAAATTTAAATGTGTTAGAAAAAATTTATCTTCGTGTATTTTGGGACTTTTTCCTAACCTCTTGATAACTCAAACTCGAATTCGAAGTTTTTCATTGATTCCTTCAATTTCGAATTATCGAGAGTCGACTGAATGTAAATTAGATGTTTATTTATTTGAATTTTAATGGTTCGAAATAGGTAAATTTTAAGAAAAAACACCGAATGTGTGTTTCTTGTGTTAACTATAAATCTGAAAATAATGTGAATTTTTCAAAAATCCTGATTCAAGATTCATAGAACAGTTTTAGCTGTGTATACAGAAAATATTATAGAACCATTTTCCATTAAGCCCTTAACTTGTTTACCCGTACACCGTAGGGGTTACCAAAAGCTAGCCACAACCAGTTTGCCCGTACAGTGTACGGGCACTGAAGCTTTCTTATTTGTGCCCATTTTTTTAAAATTCTTATTGTGAGATTATCGATGCTAGTGTTTTTAAGAGAAGCAGTTTGTGTTTGATACTGAAATACTTCTCTTCCGGGAATTTATTTGTGGTGAAGGCGGGATTTTTTCATTAAAGGCATAATTTAGATTATTCAAAATATTCGATAAAGAACAGGGATTGGCAAGGCAATGGGCAATTTGTTGTTTGAAAAGAAATGAAATATGGAAGGATAATAAAAAAAAAGTTCATGTTATCTCTTTCCCCATTGCAATGTAAAACAGTATAAAACCATGTTTCAAATGAAATTGTTTGTGCATATATATATATATATATATATATATACATATATGCGCGCTTCCCAAAATTCTCAACCGTTTGCATAGAAGTCACGAACAAAAAATTTTTTTGTAAGTATGTGAGAAATTCTTTTAAGATTTTTGTAACATCTTTCATAGCATGCAGAGGTACTCATGAAAAGCAAACATTTACGGGTTTTGGTGTCCCACAATTATAAAATTTAAAAAATTAAAAACTTTAAAGCTGAAAATTAAAACAAAATTCTTTTATTTCCACATTCTGTTAAGTATTACGCTTAGTTATATACACTAAAAAAAATATGCCCTTTTTTGGAACATTTCGGACAAAAAAAAAGTGACCGCTTAAAGGGTTAAAGGAGAATTTCTTTTATAATATGTTATCTTTCTTCACTTTTTGGCAAAAAAACTGCTTTTAAATAACTTTTTGTAATACTATTCTTAAAACAAATTTATATGTATATTCTAGTTCAAGCGGCACTAAATATTAAGAAAGAACATTATTCATTTATGCGCTTTTGCGAAATTGCGGTTCTGAAAGTATAATCAGTTATAAATTAAAATTGGCATACATCTGGATGACATAGCAGAAACTAACTTAACAACAACAAAAATTCGATAGACTTTGGTCACTATTTCCTGATATGATCAATATCACAAATATTGGTTTGAGGGAAAGCCCCTCTAATTCTGTTTCCCTGCAACTGCTATTGATCAACGAAGTTTTGGAAAGTTTCAAAAACGACACATGGTTCGGGCTTCTAACCTAAGGCTAGGAAATACTATAGAATGGGATATCCGGCGCCTTCAAGTGTAACTGTCTATACTCCGAGACGACATTTTGGCGTCAGCACCCCTGCAAAATTATGCAGACGATTTTATTCAGGCTTGCAGTGTTTCCCAAGTTCCATACACAAATAGAGAATATCCTTTTTTAACAACATTGAGTGTTTTTTCTTGGTTATTTCCGTTGAAAGAAGGAAGTTTGATGTATTAGAAAAACAGAAGAAAACATTTATGAAGAAACATTTTTTCCCCCTTTGCTATAACTTCTTTTTTCTGAAAGTGTTTTTTTGCGCAAAAAACTATCAATTTGTATTAGAACAAATTCCTCTAAAATGCATTGATATAAAAAATGAATTAAATACAGTCGAGCTTTCATATGAAAAACCTCAATTTTATGAATTTCTCTATTTTGCTAACTTTTTCCTGGTACCAAGAAAAATATAATATTTTCTTTGTAAAATAACCTCCAAAAAGTGAAGTGCATTTTCTATATAACGAACTTTTTCTCTTGCAATCCTTTTTTTCCCCTCCCTATTTTTAAGTATTTTAGAATATTTTTCAGATTATTTTACTTTTAGCACATTGATCTTCAACTCGCATTACTAGGTGTCTAACCCACTTAGAGCAATGAAATGGTCTTAATTCTTCCAAACAAAAAAAAAACAAATAAAACTAACAGATTCTATTAGCAATTAAATTTCAGGACGCACATGGTAGTGTAAGCTTAAAATTATAAATTATAAAATAATGCATGTTTAAAATAAGAAAATGCCATTTAAAAATTAATTTGTTTTCATATAAAATTATTTCTCAAAGTTGAATGTACAATGTATTTCTGGATATTTTTTTGTTTACCTTGCAGATTTTTTTTGATGAGTAAAACATATAAAAAATGAACTGATATTAATTTTCAAACAAGAATAATGTTAATATATATATAATAGTTTTTTTTAAAAAAATATATAGTATTTATGAATTTAAAATTTGTTTTATGTGGTTTTAATAGTATATTAAAAGATGAATCTCTGTTTAAAGAATTTTCCATGTAACGAACTATTTTCGGTATTTAGCGAACTCGCTATATAGTGGTCCGACTGTATTTTATTGTTCAAATCAGATTAAGTTAGCATAGAAAATCCTCTATCATGCTTTTTGATAATTTCATTCCAGGTATAAAATATTGCATTAGAATAGAATCTTCTATAAATCTTACCGATAACTTCAAAGCTCATTTTAAATTATTTTATGCACATAAGAGATTTATACGCATCAGAGATTTTTGAAATTTAGATCCTTATTAGGTTGATTTTCAATATTTGTTAGGCCTTACTTCCATGAATAAAATTTAATTTTTCATTTTGTTTTATATTGATACACACGAATAATTAATTTTAAGTTTATTGTTTGAAACATAATATTTAATGCCTAAATTAATTGTTTTATAATTCACCTACGAAAGGATTTGAGGACTTATTGCGAAAAGAAATCTTATAATGGGATGGAATATATTCATAAACATATTTGCTCACGCGCATTATTCAAATATTAAGTGTTTGTAAAACAATTCTTATATAAATTTTATTATTATATTGAAATTTCAGTATTTTATTCATTTGTTCATTGTTTTTGTACATTTTTATCACATTTTCAAATTTATAAAAACTTTAAATATTTTAAAGTTTTACAGCTTGATAACATAATATCAAACGTGTCAATATTTTTTAAAACGTATATATAATTTACACAGTAGAATAAACATTAAAACTAAGATCAATGATACTTAAGGTTACTTTATACTTTAATAATAAAATAAGTGAAAAAATTTCTCATCAACTTAAGATTTCGATTCCTAGGTAACATTTTCTTGGTTTACGCATTTGATTGATTAGAATTTCTTCAAGTGAATTTTTGTTTTAAAGGAGATATTGAACATGTACTTATATTTTAAAATAAAATTGCGGAAAATAGTTTTGATAATACTTTTTTTCAAACTTCATTTCCCCCCCCAACCAATATTTGAAGTATAGCGTTATTCTACCCTATTGAAAGATTTTGCAATTCTGAAATATCATTTGGTGAAAATTCTAATTTTGACATTTTTTTATTATTGCTTGTTTAAATATAAATAAGTATTTTACACAATAACTGTATGGTATACAACCCTCGTAAGTTTATGTGTGCAGTGCTAAAAATGAATCAATTAATCTTATAGATAGTTCCACATATTCTTAATAAAATTGAACAAGCAAATAAAATGAATGCATGTGAAAAATATTCTTAGGAATTTAATACGTAGGAATTTCACGTTTTTTTGTTCATATATATTGTTATATAAGGGTTTCCCAAATGAAAAGTGGACACGTGCAAATATGTGAAAATTATTGCAGCTATTGTAGTGCTACCAAACATGGATACAAAGGAAGGTAAGAGGTGCACACCGCATAGGACATGAAGTGAAACCTGTTCTTGGTAGAGGAAATAGATCAAAAGTAAATTCGTGCTATTCATGGATATGTCCATATCGGAACATTGCGTAGTACTATGGCTTCTGATTAAGGAGGATGAGCTGAATGCGAGCAATTATCAGCAAATGGTGTCAGTATATGGTGACACTGCTTAGTTCAAACAATTGGTGGAAAAAATTTCTTGAAGAGTGACAAACGTACCAGTTCTTCATGATAATGCTGTTACAAACGTCTCTCGTGCAGCCCAGAATAACCTTAAAAAAATTCATTAAAAAGGGTTGAAACACCCAAGGTGTAGTAGGGATTTGTCTCCCTGAAAACTTCCACACCTTTCCTACTTAAGAGAGCATTACGTTTCCATTCGGACGCTGAGATGAAGGAAGCTGTATTGGGCTTCCTCGAGAATCAACCACAATCTTTTTACAGCGAAGGCATAGACCTACTGTAGAAACAATGGACCTGTGTTACAACACCCAAATCAATTTATTTTAAATTTCAATAAAGGTATACTCTTCATTCAACTCGTCCACTCTTGATTTGGGAAACCCTTATATATATATATATATATATATGTAACATACATTTTTATTTATAATTATAATACATTCATCGTTGACAAATGAACACTCTGGAGCTCATTAACAACTCAAAAGGACGTGAAAATTAGAATGATGGAATATTCTCTTTGATATTTCAGAAGTTATCTTCAACTTGCAGTTGTTGGGGAAAATGACGATGTTTCTCCTTACATTTTTTTAAACATTGTCCATAAAATTCTGTTTCCTAACTAAAATTTATTTTGGACAGTTACAAATTTTGTCTGATTAGTTCTGAGAATTTCCTTGAGGAAATTTTGAATCTCCATTTATTTCTAGTCTAGAGATTGTTATAAATACATTAACTTAGCTAGATACTTTGCTAGTATTGTTATATATATGGATATCACACAGACAAGAACAGAAAAGCAACGACGAAACTGATATTGCAATTTATTTTAACAGTCTTAGTGTGGTAAATTATTGATGATCTTATTTCTAAGTCTAAAAACTTGCTTGTTGGCCACCAAATAAATATGAAAAAGAAAAAAAAAAACGTAAAAAGTTACAAAAAGATTTTTTTGAATTGAAATTAAACTAAATTATTTCATTCTTTTTGAATTACATTCCATCCAAATTGTGGCTAGATATGGAAAAAAAATGTTGAGAAAATAATTAAATATGGTTCTTACGTATTAATGCAATTTATTGGCGACATTATTTGAAACAAAGCATATGTATGCCAATTCAGCCATACGACATATGCGAAATTGGGGTTGCTAACTTGGCGAGTTATCTTGAACATTGGCGATTGTTGCGATAATACGTAAGCACCTTAAATATACCTTGAACATATACACTCACAAAATACAGCTTTTTAAGCAAAGTGACATTATACTGAAAAATATGTATAATCTAAAATATATATATTTCATTTCTTTTTTAAAGTATACATATTATGTTCTCGCTATAGATTTTGTTCGCTTTTTATTTCCCGATAAAAAATTCTGTAAAGCTTCGCTTCTTGCAAATGATGGTTGAATTGTTCTCTTTTTCCATAGAATGTTGCAAATGAAAGGTTATTAACCTCCATTTATAGAAGGAAACAGAAAAATTCTTTTGTAAATCGTTTTTTTGGGTATCTGCCAACAAATTTAGCTTCCATCATCGTTTTCAAGTTTAATGTTTTTGCAAGCATAAGAGAATGTATTAAAATAGGCACCTTATATTCTTTGCAGAATTTTCCAATTTTTTTTTCGATTTTCTTTTGTTTAAATTTATTGTATATTTTATACTTTTTTCTATACTTTATTTTACAACACATATATCAGAATGAGATTTTTTTTGTGATTTTTAAATATTAATAGCTTCTCTAAAATGAAAAAAGGAAAACATTTTTCTTTATCAATTCGATTATAATAAGAAAAATTCTATATATTTTGTTATTTGTATCTAATGTATAATTAAACTAATACGCAAAAAGTAAAAATATATTCAATTTAAAAAATATTATATACCATTATAAAAATGGTTTAAAACAGAAAATCTGCATATTTTGAGACAACATCACTCTCTATTTTAATAAGAAACTAATTATGATGAAATCCATAAAAAGTCTGACTATAAGTGTATTTCATGAAAAAAAAAATCTAGAAATAGTATTTGTTTATCTTATTAAGTTATTTAATTATTTAACTATTATTTATGAATATATTACATACTGCGAGACATATGTAATGAATGTAAAATTTAAATACTATAAAATGAATATTTAGAAATAATATTATCTCTTTCACGAAGTCTTACTTTATTACTTGAAGAGGTGTAATAAAAAAACTCAACGTTAGTTTGTTCTATCAGAGTTCTTTTAATTTAAATAATTAATTAGAAGTTGTTAAAATACTGCAAAATGATACTATTTATAATGTAATAATACTTTCTACTTTATTAAAAAAATATAGTTTGATGATAATTGAGCATTAAAAATAAATAAACGATACACTTGAGAAAAATTAGGGGAAAAAACGATGCTTCTCGAGTTATTAGCATGCACAAAAAAGGATTTGAAGCTTTAAATGTTTCTAATGTTCATTACTGGAATTAAAATACTGATACAAGAATTATACATTTAACTGTAAAATAAAATGTAGTTTAAATAATTTTAATTAGTTTTGCATAATGAAAGACTATGGCTTCAAAAGCAGCTTACTGTTCCGCTATTCTAATTATAAATTCTTTAAGACTTTTAATATTTTTTGAATTGTTAAGTGTATAATTTTTACATCTCTTTTCCAGATTCTCGAGAAGGTTTCCACGGAAGCCAATATTTGAAAATATGTAAGTACTATTTTCATGATTGCATATTACTTAAGAAATAACATTAATCTTGCAATAGTTTACGAAGAAAAAATAAAAGTAACTCTGAGAAACTGAAACATGATCATTTAACCATTTTTTTATTTTATTTTTTTAAAATTGTCCGGGAAATATTTCTTTCAACTAAAAAATTTTTCTTAAAATACTCATATAAATTGAAATATGAGAATAAAAAAATAGAAAAAAAGACAATTTAAGAATTTAGTTGTAACTAGTAATTCTGTTGATATAAGTGTAATGTTATGGCATACCTGAAATCAATAAATTAAATTTTTGTTGAATATATTAATATATAGAGAGTAAAAATTTGCAATGTTTTAAATCCTAGAAGATCCATAGTTAAATCAATTTGTAATTTGAAATTTTGTTTGGATAAGAGCGGAAAATTAAAACCAAACGTACAAATCAAAAAAAATTTTCATGGTGAAAAAAAAATTAATTTTCATTTCCCATTTTATCAGTATAGTCTATCCCATAGACTCTATGGGATAGACCAATGATCTTCAAACTGTGTTTCATGGAACTCTTGAGTTCAACTTTGCAAACTCAGGGGTTCCACGAGTCACAATAAAAAATTGAAAAGAAAATTATAAATGTGTATGCAATGAATTAACTCATTCTCTATGAAGTTTGTATAGCTATAAGTTCTTAAAGTTCATCCTATAAAATCTGAAAATTTTATTAATACCTAATTAATTTCATTGGTAATACTTTTTTTAAACTTTTATTAAACATCGTAAAATAGAATATTAAAATGTTTATGCATCAAATTCCCAGTAAAATGAATGTTATAATTGATTTTGAATATACATTAATCAAAATAAAATAAAGTAAAATATTTTCAATCGATCGACCTTATTGAAGTATTTTTTCTTCTTCTTGTCATTTGCATTATGCACATTTTGATCCTTTACATTTAACGCTAAAGTAAACAGAAAATTTTCTTCCTCAGTAAATAAGTATTTTCTATTGGTGTATAGTTTTTGAATTTCATTATTAAATTTTCTCTTCTCATATTAGTTATTATTTAGAAATAAATTTTTAACATAAAATGTTTTACCAGAGACAACAAAAAAGAAGTAAAAATTACTGACCATTTTAATATAAGTACACATTGATAATTTCTAAAAGAGATATCAGCTAAGACCAGTAAAATAAACAAATGCATTTCTTCGCATAATTTTATAAGGTCGCGGTAGACTAGTGGTCATTTCCATGGACTTGTGGCCGGCACGTCATGAATTCGAGCCCGAAGGTCACTAAAAGCCCGTGGTGTAGAGTACTAATGCACGTTAAACTTTTCTTGGCCTTAAGTCATCCAGTTAGCGTGGTGTGGAAGTTTGGAGTAAGGGGGTACCAGCTCAGGTACCATTATTTTAACTAGACCATGATTCAAAATTACGAGGTTCGCCGCCAAGAGAGAAAGAGTAATAAAAACGTAGTACTAAAAAAGCTGCTTGTGGGCCACGTAATTGTGAGCCATGGTTAAGTGATGAGGATGACACGAAAGCTGATAACCCCCTACTCCTAGCTTCCACACCCCACCAATGGGTGGACGTTTGAAACCTCGTCATATTTAATGCGTATCGGCCGCCTCTGCACGGCAGGTCTTCAGCGGTAAGTGGCTCAAATTCATGACAAGCCAGCCGCAAGCCTATGACCTTGACCACTGGGCTACCGTGGTCACGTCATTCACCAATATCCTTCGTGTTGCTTTATAGTACTACGCTAAAATACATTATTATTTTATAGCAATTATGCAACATAGTTACAAAATGCGTTATAAATTATTAAAATAAAAAATTATCTCAACTAGAGATGCCTAAGAATACACTTAAAATTTCATGAATAACAAATGATATTTTTCAGTTCAAATGAGTCATTTACACTACGAGCACTTAAACTAATTAATCATTTATTGATTAATCACTCCCGCTTCCCTTGCTCGGAACGCATTCAATAGTTTCAAAGCTTCAAAGACACTCCTTTCAAAAGAATTACAAGATTAACATGACTTCGCATCAACCTAAACTTAATCGAAAAGAAAACACAAACTTTACAACCTGACGGCAAATCCATTTAAAACTGAGGAACTTCCTTAATTCCTATTGTGTCAGAATCTATTGCAAAAGAATGTGGAAGTTAAATATAGATAACATATTTTCTAACTCAATTTATAAAACTACAGTGAGAGCTATGAGCCAGGAAGAGGATATGTATTCCTTATGTGAAACAATAGAAGCCTTACAAAATCAACAACAAAACCATTATTCCTGACGTATGGTGAACCAGGAAATTCCTTTAAATAAATTTACTCAAGATTTTAGCCAGCACCGCAGACGGTGGAGAAAAAGATGATAAGTTTTGCAGAGGTTTATTAGCATTTTCGAAGTCGTAAACCAGGTGTCTATGACATTGACAATATTAAGTGCCTGCTAGTTGAGAGACTGTTCCTTTGCGAATTTTAATAACTTTAACCGGGGATTTGGGTATGAATATCAACGATTTTCATAACTGTTCGTTTTTCAGAGGATATGATCTCTCGTGCGAGTGACGGTATATGACTTTAAATATTTTCTGCGAAATTTGGGATTCAATGATGCGGAGTTATTTCGGTCAAAAAAGAAAATATTTCTTTTGAATGTTGAGATATTTTATCTTTTTCTAATTTCTTGGTTTGAACACAGTTTTATGGATTCAGAAATGAAGGTTAATGTTTTTTAAGCGAAATTTTTATTTGGTCAATAATTCACGATCATTTGAAGACAGCACAAATCTGAAAATTTCTTGGAATTATTATTTTTAAATTATGTTTGAGTTAGCATTATTGAGAACTTTTTATTGAATAATATTTTTATCGTAGCAATTCAAATGTGGAATTTATCATAAATATATTTAGTAAAAAATATAATCCATAAATAAATTAAAAATATATAATATAATGCACAGTAAAATTTATATATATATATGTGTGTGTGTGTAAGTGTGTGTGATCTATTCATTTTTCACAAACGTAGTAAAAAATATGTAAATTAAATTCAATCAGGTAAGAATTTATTTGATAATAAGGGGGTAATAGTTCATATTATATTCATGGAAATAAAATTAAGTCATTTAACAATCGGACCTCCGTTGATGCCAATTGGATACCGACGTCTTATTTTGTTCCCTTTTCCGCATTTTTGCAGAGAACTTAAATATTTTTCGTGACTTAATCATTTTCCATGGTGATTACACAGTTAAAAGTTTTGTGGTTCTAGGTTAATTAGGGCAGATTTTACAGTTAAACATACCTAGAACGTCCGTCGGTGTCGTTTCGACACCAAGGAAATTTATCATTGTAAATAACTTCGTTTAACAAAATACCGTTCCCAAAGTAGATACTATTAGTAAAACAAACATCCCAAAGTCCTATCGAACGTTTATTTGACCTTGGATTCAGTGTTATTAGGCTGACTGGAAATTAATCTATTTTACTAAAACTGTGGGGTCTAAGAGTTTCGTTTCATAATATTTGCTAATCTGCTCATAAAAAAATTTCATTCGATTTTCGAACTTAATGCAGATTAGACGCCTCGAAACGATGGCTCCTAGAAAAAAAATTTCAGGCCTGATGAAATTGCGAATTTGCTGCAATAGCTTTCTGAGAATGAATCGGATGGTGGTTATCGGCCTTGCTCTGATTTAGATACCGATGAAGACATAACATTGTGGGGAAATGATTGCGAAGAACTTGAAGAAAGTGCAGATGTAATTGATAATATTTCAGTAAATCCTGATATATATATCGCTAGGGGTGGCGCAGAATGGATACTGCATAACAGTAATTATCCTGGCAGATTTGAAACTGGAAATGTCTTGCGACAAAGCAGTGGTCCAACAAGCTTCAGAACATAAATTTCGGGAAACATAATGCCAACGTCAATTTTTTTATGATATAAAGGGTCATAATATATGATTATTACATGAAATTCCATTAAAAAGTCTCAAAATTAAACCGTACCGAACAGTAGTTCTGCAATTATATATTTTATATCGCGGTGTCAAAACAACACACTGATGGACGTTTAAGAGTAATCCAAATCCCGGACGTTCTAGTGTTAAAACAAAATTAGGTAATGTTAGGGAAGTAATAGTAGCGCCAGAAATGATTAATAAAAAAATACCACTTTGCATTCAAGCTAATACTGTATTTAATAACATTATTTTGGAATTATTTATTGAATAACATTAATAAATGCTATTTGAAAAAATGAATTGTGAATGAAACAAATGTTTGTAATGAAAAGAAAAAATGATTCTTTGGCAAGTTTCTTTAAACGTAGAATAAGATGGTTTTCTTTAGAAATAATCCCAATTAACTATATGTTATCTTCCTGTATTTTGTAAAACTATAGAGAAACTATAGTTAAATATTTTTATCTATATTTAAAAATAGTAACACCCAAGTGTTCTCTTTTGACTAACGATGTTGAAATATTGTCAAATATGATGTTTAGCTTCCATGATCATCATCATCCCAAATGACTAAACAGACCTGTTATGAATGGGGAACTTCCTCTGCAGATATCTCTATAAGATTTTCTCCAGCTCTTTTCATTCATTGAGAGAAAATCAGATTCCACCATCAGATTATATTAAAAAACTACAGGGTGTATAGGGGGTACAAAAATTACTCGGTATTACATAGGAATGCAGAGTAAAAAATGCCGCAATTGTGAACTATGGTGCAGAGAAAAGAACAGAAACAGCAATGCATGAATGGGATAGAAAATGTTTTATTGAAAATTTGTACGGCAACAGGTGTTTAAAATTGCAACGAGTCCTTACGTCCAGAAAAATCTCTCTCGGTAGTTTTGCGATAGATGGCGTTGGACGGATTGTTTCGCGAATGCCGATCCGTTTCTAGAGGTAGTAGTAGGATGTACCCTTATTCAAACAAGGAATTGGTCATCATGTTGGTCATGTATGGAGCTAAGTATTGCAATTTGCAGGCCACTCAGTTTGCCAGATTACTAGACCTATCAAACATGGACTTCTGGGGTCACATGAAGTGTTTAGTATACGAGCTACCCAGTCCTTTAGTTGAAGACGTCATCGCTCGAATATCTGTAGCTTCAGGGAGGATACGTGGGCATGTCAGGAATCTTCCAGAACGTAAGCAATTCCAGGAATGCCAGAGATCACTAGACCTATCAAACATGGACTTCTTCTGGGGTCACATGAAGTGTTTGGTATACGATATGCCCATTTCTTTAGTTGAAGACGCCATCGAACGAATATCTGTAGCTTCAGGGAGGATACGTGACGTGTCAGGAACTTCCAGAACGTAAGCAATTCCAGGAATGCCAGATCACTAGACCTATCAAACATGGACTTCTTCTGGGGTCACATGAAGTGTTTGGTATACTAGATGCCTATTTCTTTAGTTGAAGACGTCATCGCTCGAATATCTGTAGCTTCAGGGAGGATACGTGGGCATGTGAGGAATCTTCCAGAACCTAAGGAATTCCAGATCACTAGATCTATCAAACATGGACTTCTTCTAGGGTCACATGAAGTGTTTGGTATACGATATTCCTATTTCTTTAGTTGAAGACGCCATCGAACGAATATCTGTAGCTTCAGGGAGGATACGTGACATGCCAGGAATCTTCATGAACGTAAGGAATTCCATGCAGTACCACTATCAGGCCTGCCAAATGTCTTCTGGTTGTAATTTAGAACCCCCTATTGTTGTACGACCTTTTAATGAAATACTTTCTGTCCCATTTATGTGTAGATGTTTCTGTTCTTTTCCTCTGCTTCTTTGCACTATTGCAGCAACTACGACATTTGCAACCCTGCATTTATGTCTGATTCTTAATCGTCTCTGTACCGCTTACACACTCTGCAAATTTACCGGTCTAGTACTAAATCACCCTGTATAAGCAATACAAATGTATTTTGCACTTTTTTATTTTGAAAATTTGTGCATTTTTTTAAAAAAATTAACTCAAAAGAAAATACAGTTGTATTATATTTTTTTCTTTCTGTTTGAAGTACGAGTTCAAAAACAACGCCAATTTTACATTTAATCCAGTGCTTCTCAAACTTTCAGAATTTGAGACTCAATTTTCTATCATAATTTTCATTGCCCCCCCCCATACAATAACATTGTGCTGAATGCAAAAATAAGTAATTTGTGTTGAATGCAATAATAATGTAATTAAAGCTAAAATAATTATAAACCGTGTAGTAACAGCTGTTAATGGATGAAGGAAGGCAGATGAGCTTGAGTATATGTTATTCCTTTTTCAACGAGAACTTCGTTGTGAGTAGTGTATTTAGTTTTATTTGTTAGAGAAATAATTTATGTCTATATTTTTAAGTTCAGATTAGTAGTCTTTTATTTTGTTGTATCTGGCAATGAAAGAATCTGAGGATGGATTTAATGAGTTGCCTTAGAACTGTAAAACCAGCTAGGGAAATAATAATATAGTAACGGATTGAGCCGAAAAAAAATGTTTAATTTTTTCCCTTCTGAAACGGATGTTAACTTATTTTATTTATAATGTATTTAATCATGGTATATAATTAACACCATATCCGTACAAATTATCAAGATAAATATTAAATTTTGAATATAATTTTGAAATATGACAATCTTATGGGAGTTTGCTCTTTGTTTGGTATTGATAAATTTATTATCAAATACATTGTACAGTACTGATAAATGTTTTAGTGTTTATCAATATAAATGTGTATTTTATTATCCATTATGTTAGAATGTGTTTTGCTTTGCTTATTTTCAGTTAATTAATAAGTTTTTAAAATAATCTTTTGCTTTTAATTTTTCGATATACTCGCGCCTCCCTTGTAGGGTTACCACGCCCTCTAGAGGGGCGCACCCCAAGTTTGAGAAACGTTGATTTAATCCTTAATATCGTAAATATACTACTTTTTTAACCTTATCACAAACTTGTTAATGAATTATTCAATGTAGCTAACTTAAAATATGTCCTGAATTAGTAATGACTTAAAGTGATATATAAATCTTTAAAACTCTATGTCAGACCAATCAATAAACTATATTTAGGTAATATTTTTCATAAAAGGGAAGATGAAAGCTGAAAATTCGAACTTCCCCCATTAATTACTCCTAATTGTTTCACCCAACGTCAGCTAAAGTAGTTGATGAAGTTTTGCAGTGAAATAATAAGTAATAAATAATGAGTAATAATTTTATTTAAGTAAATCATTAATTTGGAAGTCTTGTAATGTTAAGTTTACAGTAATTGTTGATGAGTAACTCACTAAAAACTCATTTATATGCTACAAGGTAGAACTCAATTTCCAGAATTCTTAATTTATATAACGATCAATGTGAAATATCATCAGCATGTAAAACTTTGCCACACTAATTAATACAGCATGCAGGGAAAATGCTTTACGAAAAGTGAAGACATAAGCCGAAAATGTTATTATCTTATTAATTACACTTAATTATTATTCAAAGCATAGTTTAAAGTAACCATACGAAATATTCCCAAGGGTAAATTTATGAAGAAAACTTTTACAGGCTACAAAAAATTGTAAACTAAAAAAAAGATGAAAACTTTTAAATTGAGAAGAGTCTCTTAACATAAAATTATTTAAATAATTTACCATTTTTTGTTACTTCTTCGAAAAAGCAAAAATGCACGCGTAGGAAAAATTTAATGATGCAGGATCCAAAAAAATATATTTTATTAAAAAGAAATAATTAAAGTAAAAGAGGTTACAGGCTTGCTTTTAAATCCAAGATATGAAATTACCCATTTTTTTTATTGAATTTTACTCATTCTTTTTCAACTTATCTCTCTACTGTTACCTAAACAAAAGATCATGCCATTATCAGAAGCTGTGTGCATGATCCTTTTTTTTTTTACTATTATTATTCGAGAAAAGTACATTTAGTTTCTCTTATCTTTAGGCACATTAAAGGTCTGGTTTTAAAATAGGAATGTGTTATTTTTCCACCTCGAATACGGAAGATTACTTTAGAAAATGGGATATCACTTCCTCGTTTAGAAGTGTAAAGATACAACCAGATTAGTATTAAATAAGAAACTTAGAGAAAGTAGCCAATTTTTTTCGCGAAAAAAAAAAGCACTTCTACATCTTATCTTTATGTTTCCCATATGCATGTATTATCTCATTTAGAGACTGTAAATTTTTTTTTTCGCTAACGTTACTTTATATTGTGAAACTTTTAATTTTTTGAAGAAGTAAAAAAAAAAGAGCCACATTTACTAATTAAGTTTGCTGCCATTTTTTTTTTAACTCACGAAATGTGCTGATTGTTTTTTGTTTGTAGAAAATTTTAAAAAAGAAAACATATAATTTCATCACGTGTTACAACTTAAAATAATTTAAACATATAAAAAAAAAAAATATATATATATAATATATATATATATATATAAAACTTTATCTTTTACATAGATTAAAAGTTTTATTCTTAGAAAACCTAGTTTCTATTACAGTATTTGTATTTTGCCTATAAACTGGAATTAGAATTTATTTCTGTGTGAATATAGTAGTCATAAAACATCTCTTTTTAAACTAATATTTTAAGTTATTAAGATGACTATGTTTGAAAAGCGTGTAAATTAATATATATATATTTTTTTATTTTTAGTGTCAGAAAAATTAGAATATGTATGTAACATTGTTTTAAAAATATTGCTTCAAGGAAAAAAAAAGCTTTTTTGGGAGGGGGGGGGGCAAAATTAAGAAACAATTACATATTTCCAAAACATTTTCATTTTATGGAAAGTAATTTTTTAATAATAATATATTTCCTTTATATAGCAGATTTCTACACAGAGACTGATATTGCATTTTTGAAAAATTCATATTCTTTTCAGAGTTATAGTTAATTGAAATAGCAATGGCTGTGTTACATTAAGATTTGAATAAATTCAATTCTAAATTATACATTTTAATAATCATTGTCCAAACTCTGTAGAAATGTCTTGACTATATATAGGCAAAATAATATTGTTATAGAAAGATTTTTATTCTAGATAGTTATTCTTGTTTCATTTTTTGCCAAAAAACTGCATTCAAATAATTTATCAAAATAATAATAATCTTAAAAACATTGTATATACATTTGACTCTCACTAATTCAAACCTTTGATAGTACAAACCTCTCGCTAATTCGAAGTATGTGCTCAGCCCCTAGAAAAACTCTTGATATTTCGAACTAAACAATACATTTTGGTACGCTCAATATTTCGAAGTAAAATTCGTGGCAGGGCGGAATAGAATAAGCGATAATTCAAAGCTATTTTGTAAAACTCTTGGCAATTCAAACATTCACTATCATGTAGAGTCCAGCAGAAAACAGGTTAGACTTTACATATTTTGTGTTGTATTGTTTCTGCTTGTCTTCCATGTAACGTAACTCTGATGACCATCAGAGTTGACTCCGATAACTCTGACAAAAGCTGAAGTGTCACTAAACAAACTTTTCCCTTGAAAATCATGTTGATGTGGACATTTTTCAAGCATAAATTATTCTATAAAAATCTATTAACAAATGAATGCTATACAATAAAAAGGTAACAAATTTTTTCGCTAAAAAATTTATTATGTACAGTACATATTCTTTGAATAGTTGTGTTTTAATACAGAACTTTTCCTTTTATATAATATTTATACTGTATAATATATACTTTATAAAAATACTTAAAAATAATTTTATACATATGTACAATTGTTGTTTTATTACATAGTTTCAAATTTAAATGTGTTAAAAAAATTATCTTCGTGTATTTTGAGAGTTTTTCCCTACCCTTCAGTTTTCATTGGTCCCTTCAACTTAAAATTATCGAGAGTCGACAGTATTTCCTAATTCAACTGACACTAAATATCCAAAACAGTATTTATACGCTTTTCAAAAACACTTTTCCGAACGAAATCTGCGTGAATAAATAATGAATTTCGTGAAAGTATATATTGAAGTACTTTATGTGATTACCCCAAATTCATATATTCACTAATGAAACTAAACATCAAAGTGACGTTGACTTCCCATAAGGGCTCAACATTTCACATATGGTAGACTAGTCTCCCCTAAGGTATCGGATATCTATGTTCCTCTAATACAGCCGCCAAGTGGCGTAATAACTGGAATGACCCTTTAAAAGCATTACTAAACTCCGAATTGGCGTAACAATCACGATTTTAAGAGGCGCAAGAGCAGTTCATTCTGACTTCAAACTGTAAGGGGCTAATAAGATTAATGCAGGACGCTTGATGCTGGAGTTGTCAATATGCACTTCAATTATACGTTCCGACACATGGAGATTAATTTTACTAGGGATATCTGGCTGTGGTATCTGCATTTACATCAAAATATTTCCTGAAGTAGAAAGGGATTTAGAGGGGATGTGAAGGAGGGGTGTTTCTATGGTAACTCAGATGTGTGATTAGGAATAAAGAAGCCTTATCTTTGATGGCATGGATAATTGAAATCGGTTGTGTTGGCTTAGAGGTGGATATCAATAAATTGACTTGATGTAACTGGAAGTCATTAGATGGTATTTAGGAAAAGTCGATCAGGAAAGGTGACATTGTATAAATATCCACTGATTTTATTTGGTGCCTTATTGTAATGAAAGATTTTTATTCAGATTTCTTGTAGAAGACGGCATTTTGTCTTGCATGAATTACTCTTTTTACTGATTTTAAAGCCTGGAAGAAAATACAGCTTTATTAGATAGGGAATGCATATAAGACAATACAATCTATTATTTTTAGCTGATTAAAGTATCCGAGTACCCTAAAATTGTGAACTTTGCCAAAAAGTGACAATATTCTTATGATTTTATTATATATATATGCAAGAAATTTATAAAATATAGAACATAACAGGAAATACTTAATAAATACATGAAGATCAAATCTAATGAAATACAAATAAGAATCTAGCGAGTCAAAAAGCAATTTCGGACTTAGGACCGAATAAGTAGGGTTAAACTAGTTTGAAGGCGCCGACTTTCCCCCTTTGCAACTCGGTAGGAAAGACCAAAATAAAATAAATAGAAATTTAAAGCATAAAAATTCCAAGTATAAAAAATTCCAAGTATAAAAAAATCCAAAGTATAAAAAATCTCATAGAAATTATGAAAGAACAACCGACTACTATTCAGCAAAAAATTCTCCTAAAATGTTTAAGCAGGAAAATATTAAAAGAATTACCCAATAAAAGGATTCTTCCAAAAAGATTTTTCAAAACTTCTGCTCACAGAGCTTCTTCCAGGAGATCCAACGGTCTTGAAACCGATGGAAAGCTTTTATACGTTGTGATAGAAATCTAAATTACACTTAACCGCATCATTTGTACCAGCTTGTAAGGATAGACGCCAAGAAAGATTACAATCAAATTTTGTAGGCTATAACTTGGTTGGTTGTCAAAAATGTAGAAATTTGGTTGGTTGTCAAAGTGTAGAAATTTGGTTTGGTTGCCAAAAATGTAGAAATTTTTCATTTTATAAGATTTTTAAGAAGGGTGTGGAAAAAATATAAACTGTGTGAAGAGTGTTAAAACAGAATCTTCACAGCAAAAAAACTAATATGCTGACTTTGAGATCCTATTGTTGTATGGTGGTTTTAAATCAGAAATAGCAAGACGATTAATGTATTTGTGATGAATATATGTTCTTAAGAAGTTAAAAGGATAGTCATGATCTAAGCAGCATGGAAGAATTCTTGATATTATTAAATTTATCTATTTTTTTATCTATTTTGTTGGTAGTTAAGTTATCATTCCTAAGTAAAAAATTCAAAACAATATTTCTGTAAATTGATAGATGCAAATTACTGTTCCATACAGGAATTTTAATTATATGGAAACTAAAAGAATATCTTTTGTAAAAAATGTTACAGACTACTCTATTGTCAATAACATGCAAGTCTAAATCTAGTAATTCAACCATATTAGAGTTAAAGTTAGTTTTAAGAAGGTTGAGATTGTCAGGGTAGAACATAATATTTGGTTTGAATTCACTATTTTTACCAAAAATTATTATATCATCTATATAACGATAAAGTAAGAAAGATTCATTAAAAATATGATCAATTTAAAAAAAAAGTAAATACAGGTTAGCTAAACAATTACTAGCAGGACCACCCTGAGGTAATCCTCTGATCTGTTTATAAAGATTCTGATCAAATGCTATGAAATTTTCTTGTAATA
This sequence comes from Trichonephila clavata, assembly GCA_019973975.1. Lineage (NCBI taxonomy): Eukaryota > Metazoa > Arthropoda > Arachnida > Araneae > Nephilidae > Trichonephila > Trichonephila clavata. The sequence goes on from BMAO01019327.1 coordinate 127,487, forward strand.
CAAGATTAACAAGGATATCAAATTTTTCCTTTTTCATTAAATTATGTAATTCATATTTATCATAAATTAAATGTAGAACTCTAATCATATCATCTATATCAATAGAATTAAAAAGGTCATCGAAGTCAAAGCATGCATGGAAAAAACTATCATATCCTTCGTGACTCTAACAATCTCTAAGCTATTTTTAATTATTGCTGTGTGTTGAAAGCTATCGATAGTATTTTGAAGAACGGATTGTAAAATCTTCCCAGACTTCGTTATATATGTATTATACCCATTAGTAATACTACGGAATTTTATTGGACTTTTGTGGAATTTTGGTGTTAAAAAAATATATTAGAATAGATTTAGCCACAGAAATACTAGAGCAAACTCCTAGCTTTAGGAACCAGGAATGCAGGCTTAAACAATGTTTTTCGGCCAGCCAACCTTCACCTGAATTTGCCAATACTATGGGCCATAGGGAAAGCAAGAAATTTCTATAGAAGTTTAACTATTATTATAAATAAAACCATAATCTATTAATGTATAACGATAATATTTTAGCTATATATATATATATATATATATATATATAGACTATGTTATCTTTATAAAAATACCAAGTTTATTATTTTCCGTTCACTGGAACAAAAGCTGCAAGTGTTTTAGTAAAAGTAGACGCCTTTACTTTAAGAGAGATGTCATATATACTTTAAAACATATTTTACTCGAAATGTGTGTGTTTTTTTAAAAATGCTCAAACAAGGCCAGTGATTGCTAAAAAAAATTTGAAAATAATTAACTGAAACTTTTTGTGTATGTTCTGTATAATAGTAGAAGAGTTTTAACATCCAGATTTATAAATTACTGTTTTATTACAAAATTTATAAACTCTTATGTTAATATAAACCTTGTTTTTCTAAGCAATTTCATATAATAACTAAGATAAAGTACTCTAGTCTTGTAAAAATTAAAGTATCTCTTATTCTGAAGGTCATTTCAAAAATGAATAACATAGCACCACATCAGAATTCAAAAATGGAAAATTTGTTCATAAACGTTTGGTGCAGAATGGACCACGTTTAGGTTATTTTTTGTAAATTTTGACCAGTTTGTTTCCTATTTTAGTAATAATAATTTTTTGTCTTCTTAATTTTAGCATATTTTTCTTAAAACGTACTAAAGAAATCTGAAAACAACAAATAATTCCCAAATCCCAATTCTTTCAAAAAAAAAAAAGCTGTCGCAAGTATTCGGATATTTTAAGAAGAAAATTTCTTGTGAAAATATTTATTTAATATGCAAAAATCAGCTAGAAGAGCAGCATACAAATTGCTATGGTGAATCATTGATGAAAGCTTATTAATTTTATAAATTTATAATAAACACTATATTAAAAATTGAATTACATATTTAAAACTCACTTATATCATCGACCAATTTCGTCAAATCAAAAGTTGTCGCCAAATGTTACGATATACAACCAATAGTGGAATCCGTTACTGCCAAGCTCAGATAGAGTAATAATAGCAATGACAACGTTTGGTAACACTTTTTGAACTAACGATGTCTTTATTTGGTGAAATTGCTCAATGGCATTATACTAAGTGCCAAATACATACAGATTAATGTATTTAATTTAATTTACAAATTAATAATTGATAATTAATTTTTATTTGTAATTAACTATTAATCAATTATAAATTTAAAATTACAAATTATTAAGAAATTATTTATTTTAATTAATAATTAAAAATTAATATTTAATAATTAATGTACAAATTAATGTGTATAATGTACAAATATGTTTGAAATACAGGAACATATGAAAATTGAACACTTTATTTAGATAAGATAAATTATATCCTTATAATCTTATAAGATAATTACATCTTTAAGGAAATTTTTATTTAATTAACACAAGGAGTAATGCAATTTTTTATCAAAAATATTTATTCTTGTTCAATTTGGGAAAGAGCGGAGACAATAGATTTATGAAAACTAAAGTATGGCGCATATACTTGTGATTTCAAAGTATTTAAAAATCATTGAAAAACAGCATCAATAACAGTACCACTGTTAGTTGTCGAAACATTTCGGTTTGTATTCATTTCGAGCTTGAGTTCATTCTTCAGAAAGCTATGAGCGGATCAGCTTCTGGCAAACTGAATTTAACGTTAAAATCAATGCTCAAAATCATGGGAAGCGAGTGATATTTACCGAGTTTTTGAATTCCAATCTTCTGAAATGCTAAATTTAACAATAAAAAAAGCTGGCTGCTTGATTGCTACTAGAGTTCGACCCCGATGCGAGGGTAGTGAAGAGACACCATCAAGCGCATGTTTAATAATTAGAAATATTAGAGAAAAACAAAAATACCCGTTTACTTAATTAGTTAGTTTTTTTTAATCAAGAAATCTTTTTTAATCACAATTATAAATATTATATTGACAGCGACAGGAATTCACCTCCAAGTATGAAAAAGATACGGAATGAAATATTTATTCAAATAATTCCATATTACTTACTCGTATTTTTTAAAGAATGATGAACTTTGTCACAGGCGCTTTACAGTAAATATAATTATTAATATATAGTTTACACATATAAATATAACCTCAGATTTCGCACACAATGAGCCCTGAGACTTTGACATTTGAGCGTAAGAATCGCAAGTTTATTCACGATGAATTGTAATAAGACTTCATATGCGGAAGTCTGGATGAAGTCTAATAAGACTAATGAGCGCAAGGCTGGCGGCTTAATTGCTACTAGAGTTGAACCCCGATGATTGGTCAAATCAAATAGCACGCGCTTCCCGGTTTCCTGTTACACATTTCCGTTCCTTTTCACGAAATCACTCCAACAAATATCCAGCAACCGAGAGAAAAGATGTTACACATCAGAAACAGCTGTCGAAAAATATCGCAAATATTTTCTTAGAAATCCCATTCCAGTTAAAATGAGAATTAATTATAATTTCATAATTTAAGCTTTGTATTGGTTATAAAGATGTTGATTGTTGTTGCTGTTGTATGTGTTTTGGTAGAATCTAGTTAATATTGTAGAAGTTAATAATACTTTTTAAAATATCTAGCGAAAATACGTAAAACTCTCTTCTATTCCTATAATAAACTTAGCTTTGCCTGTGTGTTTCGAACCAAGTGGTAAAAAAGCTCCAAATTTCGAGCTAGATACGGCATACAATTAAGACAGTTAAATAACCTGCCTAGTCTAAGAAATTACCTTTATTGAAAACAATATACAGCTACATTTGAATTCCTTCAACACACTCCCTTTTTCAATCAATACATAGCTGAGTACGAGTTTTCCACTATTCAAAGCAGTGCTGCGGCTTATGAGGTGTCACCATCTTCAGTAAGTGTGACGTTTTTACCTTCAACTCTCCTTCAGACTGAAAATGTGCTCCCATCAATGCACTTTTCACTATAAGAAACCGGTAGAAGTTGTATGGTGCGAGATCTTGTGGGTACGGTGGATGCTCAAGCACAGTAACAAGTTTGTCCACCCATAACTGTTTTACAGAGAGCGCAATGTGCACCGAGGCGTGGTCTTGATGCAAAATCCACATGTTGTTGCTCCACAGATCTTACCTTTCCTTCCTCACTCTTTTTCTAAACTTTCTCAGGACTCAATGTTGTACTGCTGTTTTACCATTTGGCCTCGAGGTACCCATTCAATTATGATCATACCATTAATATCGAACAATAATGATGGGCATCACTTGTTCTTGATGTCACAGATAGACAAGAATGTTCGTCATCTTTAGCAAGCTCCCGATCTTACGAAAATCGTTTGTGCCATTCAAAAATTTGATTATGTGAGGTGCAATGATCTCCAAGCACTTCTTTAGCAATTTAAAACACTCGGTTGTATTTTTTTAAAATTTCAAATTTGTGTGAAGCTTGATTTTTACGTTTATCATTATCGCGGCACTTCATACAACAACGTCTTTTTCAAACAAGTATAAAGAAACTGAACTACATAGAGGGATCGAATAATGTGCATCAGCACCAAAGGACAAGAATCAACTATATTCCAATTCCACTTCTTTACACCAAACCTAACGGCTAGGGCATGCGCAGTCCGTAATTTAATCGTCATACCTTGTATTATTTCTGAAGCGTTTCATTGTTTTATGTATATAGACAATGAATATTTTCATCTCTATGTATCATTATGAATGATAACTTTTTGTTTTCGTTTGAAATTAATATGAATCTCTGTATTATTCTAAAACCAAATTGTGATATAGGTGCTATTTTATATAAAATGCAAACCAGTTGATTATCAACACATTATAGAAATTTATATAAAATATTCATTAAATTTAATTACAATGACTCATTATTAAAAACTGTTTTTAAGCTCGGAAAAAAACTTTATTTATATATAATCATTTCTTATTTTAAATAGAATTTAAAGTCCTTAAACTAAATAGAATTTAAAATCTTGTTTTGAAAAAGTTTTAAAATTAAACAATAATATATTAGCTGTCTTACCTTTCCTAACATTAACTTAACTCTCTTCCACCATTTTCCACTCAAACAACATTTCAACAGTTTTCTCGAAAACATATGTTAGTTTATGCATACTGAACAATTATTTTACTTCGTAAAATGAACCCTTAGCATATGTTTATATGCCAAATGAATAATTCAGAACATTACATAACCCTAAAGCATATGCACTACATTATAAATAATTAGGTTAAGTTTAGTTCAACTGAAAGTATTATATAATACTTCACCAGCTAAAATAGATAGAGAAGGGTCTAGTATACAACATATATTATTCATTTTCCATTTATCAAATAGTGCACCTTGGAGCAAGTGTGAACATGCACGCGAATTTTCTCAACATATTATATTTCACATAAGTTTGAGATTTTTCATTGTTTGTTACCTTAATGGTTCTTGTTACAAGTAATGCCTGTAAACATAAGATTATATTTTCATCGTATGTATTGTAATGTGTTTTACGTATATATATATATATATATATATATTGTGATTTTTAAATAATCTAATAGTTATGCTTAAAAAGGTTTTTTTGTTTTGTTTTTTTGAAAAATAATATTAACAAAAGCTTAGTTGAATATCTTAAACCAATTTCAAATAATTTTTGCATTTAATTTAATACAAGGCAACTTTTAAGTTATACTTTTTACGAGATATTTTTTTTTATTAGAGTTTTCTATTGTTTCCATTTTTAAAAATTCAACCCTATCCAAATGAAATGAAATATTTTAATTATTCATTCCCTAATGTCTATACTATTGTATATCCTTTCTGCGTAGGCAAGTTCCACAATCAATATATATATATAATAGTTTATTTCTCCGTGATCCACTCTACTGTATATCGGTAGTATTTATGAAATGTAAGAACACTTCATTAAGGTATCCGATTACTCTAAAATTGTGAATTATGCCACAAATTGACAAATTTTCTATGAATTTATTTTATAGGTCCTCTTATAAGATTTATAAAAAAAGCCAAGTTTATTATTTTCCATTTACAAGAAACAAAAACCACTAGGGCGCACTCTTTTACAAAAACTCCTTATTGGTCAGTCCCGTGGCGCAAAGTTACAATTTCAATTAAGTATATGAGGTTGTTCACCCTTGAGTGCCAGTAACGGCACCCCAGTCTAAAGAATTTCAACAACATCCTGTAAACAAGGGAAACAACAAAATTACGAAAAGTCGGGGACAATCCCCATTGCCAGCCTCCCATCACTCCTCCCCCCTTTCAGACTTACAAATATCAGGAAAGAGAGAAAAATTAAACATATATTGGAACAGTATAAAATAATAATAATAATATGGGAGTGAGAACAGGAATAAAAAATAATAATAACATGGGAGTGAGATCCAGAACAACAGCAGCTCGATAAAACAAGGAGAAGAAACAAAAAAAACGGGCAAGCCTGTGGTGTAGGATGCTGCCCGCACTATTTGGACAAGTAAACGTGGAAATGAGGTCACAGCTTGGATTCTAGAAGCGGAAATCCCGTTCAGGCAGAGATGCTTGTAAACTGAAAACTGTAAAACGTGGTGCGCCTCAACACTTCGGCGAAATCAGGAGTGACAACAAATGCCAATGAAGACACTGTACACTGTAAATAGCTTGTTGTAGCAGTAGGGGGAAAAACTGCTGATGACCGTTTAGAAACAACCCGAGCACTGGGAGAAACGCTGGATCTGGTTGTCTCCTCTGGACCACCTTGGTGAAGGCAATAAATCTTGACTGCTGTAAAGTCCTCTTTATGCAATAATGAGACTAGACTTGTAATCGTGGCGCCGTGCTTAAAAAAGACCGCTAATTGAATTGTATCCTTCCAAGAAAATTTTGATTAGGCGTTCCGTAAAATCCTGGCTTGCCCTGTATAGGAAAGAAAAGAAAAAAAATTATCCCGAAAGAGATGCAATTTGTGACAAATGTGCTACTCCCATGGAAAAAAAGAGAAAAAAAAATTTGAACCTCAGGACCCAATGCTTTTGGGTCTTATTTATGAGCTTCACCAGCCATCCCCTGCATCCGATTGTGCCAAACAAGCTTAGTATAGTGGGAAGAATTGTAAATAAAGAATAGAAAAAAATTATAAATTCGAATTTTGAGATTAGATTTGGGCGACCGCATTATTTACACAAAATTGTACAAACATAATTATCGAAGCAATTACATAATTGTGTGAGTGTACAATGATAAGTCATATACGCTGAAATTGTAGTGATGGATGAAAGACACTGGAAAACTTGATCTTTGACTCCCAACCTTGGTGAACAATAAACTTGACTGCTGTAAGTCCTCTGAATGCAATAATGAGACTAACTTGTAATCGTGGCGCCGTGCTTAAAAAAACCGCTAATTGAATTGTATCCTTCCAAGAAAATTTTGATTAGGCATTCCGTAAAATCCTGGCTTGCCCTATATAGGAAAAAAAGAAAAAAAATTATCCCGAAAGAGATGGAATTTGTGACAAATGTGCTACTCCCATGGAAAAAAAGAGAAAAAAAAATTTGAACCTCAGGACCCAATGCTTTTGGGTCTTATTTATGAGCTTCACCAGCCATCCCCTGCATCCGATTGTGCCAAACAAGCTTAGTATAGTGGGAAGAATTGTAAATAAAGAATAGAAAAAAATTATAAAATCGAATTTTGAGATTAGATTTGAGCGGCCGCATAATTTACACAAAATTGTACAAACATAATAATCGAAGCAATTACATAATTGTGTGAGTGTACAATGATAAGTCCATAGTACAGCTGAAATTTGTAGTGTGATTGGAAATGATATATATATAAAACAATTGGTATATTTGAAAATACTACACAAGATTATATATAAGAAAACAGACGCGAAATACATGATTGTGACAAATATATTGGCGCTACATGTATACAAAGAAAAGAGAAAAAAAAACCCTTTTATTTCTGGAAAAAATCTCTCTTCGTGTATTTTGGGAATTTTTTCCTACGCTCTTGATAATTCGAACACTTGATAATAATAAGTTTTTCATTGGTCCCTCCAACTTATAATTATAGACAGTCGACTGTAATCCATTAATTCAGGAATTAGATTCAATAATTAAGGGTTTTTGTCTTCATTTTAATCGGGGAAAGAAAAAAAATTCGTTAAACTGCGGAATTCGTTAAATCGGGTCCGACTGTAATATATGTGGATATCCTGAAGTAACTTTATATATTTTTAAAAAAAATTTTGGCAGCTTTTGAGCGTATTTGCCCTATTGTGCATCAAAAGGAAACATCATTTTAATATAATATATCAAAATAAGTTCTGCATTTTGTGTAATGATGTTTAAATGACAAAGTGTTTTGGCTATTATTATGGTTATTATAAATATCTTTCTGGAAAACATGCTTAGAAAAGTTCAAGAAAGCAATCTTATCTCAAAAGATTCTTCTGAAGAAATAAAATAAAATAAATAAAAAAAATCTGCCACAACACTTGATTATTTCCCTTACGATATTTACTTTTCATGAAGATGGGCGGACTCTGTAAAAATGAGAACTCTTTTGTATCGCATGAGGAGGGGGAGTAGCATTTGGAGAAAATCAATTTCAGCAGGCACAGTCCCTAAATCGTCCCCTGCATTAGGGCCACGTGCGTTTAAAGAAGACGTAAATGGCTCCATTAGTTGAGGAAGCGAAGGAAAACTTTTCCGGATTCCCCCTCCTGTTTGTTCGCGAAGTTCTTAAAAGCGGGAAAGGAAAGTGACAGAAAATTTTGGGAAACATTTACTGAGCCTTCGCCAAATATTTTCTCATTGCCACTGAATAGTTTCGATAACGACCAGTTCAAAATGGCGGGATTATTTACTGGTCCCTTTTTTATATTTGTTTAGAATTTTTGAGCTTTTAGGTATTCCTCAGACTTTGATTATTGCAGTGCCCGTATGACTGTGAGTCGTTTGGGTATTCCATATTGCAGAACATTTTAGCAACGGAAGTGTTTTCAGCGAAAATAGTTTAAATAACTCGTACTTTAACAAAAATGCACAAAGAGAAAATGAATGGTTGGTTATATATATTCGGTTCTATATTTATATTCATATACTTTAATGCATAAGACGGTAAAAATTTAAAAATCCTCTTAAGGTTTGGAGTAATATAAAGTTCGTATGACTGAGTCTTTGGGAATATATTTTATTTTAAAGAAATATTTTAATAAGGATTTTATTTTCAGCAAAAAAAGTTTAAATAACTGGTATTTTGAGGAGAAAGCACAAATGGAGAATGAATGGTTAGTTGTATATATTCAGGTCTATACTTATATTCATATAATTTAATACATAGGATGGAAGATTTTCAAAAATATTATTTAGGTTTTGATTATCTCAATGCCCGTATGACTGCGTAATTTGTGGAATATATGACTGAACATGTTTCAGATCATGTGACTAAACATATTGCGGAACATACTAGCAACGGAAGTATTTTCAACGAATTTACTTTAAATAACTCATATTTTAAGGTAAAAAGCCCAAAAAGAAAATGAAAGTTCGCTTATATATACTCAGTTACATATTTATGTTCATATACTTTAATGCATAGGACGGTAAAAATTCCAAAATATTCTTCACGTTTTGAGTAATACATCGTTTGTATGACTGAGTCTTTGGTGATATATTTTATTTTAAAGAAATATTTTAATAAAAATAGTATTTTCAGAAAAAAATTGATATAGCTGGTATTTTGAGGATAAAGCACAAATGGAAAATGAATGGTTAGTTGTATATATTCAGGTCTATACTTATATTCATATAATTTAATCCAACGGATGGAAGATATTCAAAACTATTTTTAGGTTTTGATTATCTCAATGCCCGTATGACTGAGTAATTTGTGGAATATATGACTGAACATGTTGCAGATCATGTGTCTAAACATATTGCGGAACATGCTAGCAACGGAAGTATTTTCAACGAAATTAGTTTAAATAACTCATATTTTAAGGAAAAAGCCCTCCCCCCCCCCCCCAAATGAAAGTTTGCTTTTTTCTACTCAGTTCTATAATTTTATCTGTGTAGTTGAAGACATAGAACGCAAAAAATTCAAAAAAAAATGTTCTTACGGTTTTGGTTACTGCCGAAATTGCATGACTGAAGTGTTGAAGATATTTTATTTTGCAGATATATATTGACAGCAAAAATAGATAAAAGAACTCGGTTTTTGAAGGGAAAGTATAAAGAAAGATGGATTGCTAGATTATAAATGTTATACGTATTTCTATAATTTAGTGCACATGATAAAAATATTTATTTCAGCCTACATCAATTTATTTTTGCAACAATAAAACAGTTTGAATTACGTATTAATAGTCGACTGATAGTTCATTATTAAAAAATTACCTAATCTATTCCAAAAATTGAGTATGGCCATGTAACCAGACGATCAAGGTCGAGAATAAGTTGCAAACAATGTTACAGAAGAGCCCACTGTGTAAAGTGGCTAATGCATGTTAAATGTCTCGCGAGGTTCAAAACTCGCTCGTTGACGAGGTGGGGAACTCAAGAGAGGGGGTTGCCAGATCAGGTGAGCCGCGTTGCTTGACAATAGTTCAAAACAAGGGTGGCTAACCCGCGGCACGCGTGCCACTTGTGTATCACAGCTGAGTTGTAACAGTGGCGAAAACTTATTGAAAAATTTGAAAAAATATGTAAAAATAACTTTTTATGATTTCGTTTAATTTTATTAAAATGCGGGTGTTTCAGACAAAAAAATTCAATTAATTTTAAACACAATTGATTGAATTAACATTGAAAATTATCATGTAAGTAATACTCCTTCCTTGTTGTGTGAGCTGGCTCCCCAAAGGAAGTACACTGGCGAGATTTTGAAACTTGAGGGAGCTTGTTTTAAAACATCAGGAAAAAAAACAATGAAGTGCCCGGTGAGTACTTGCTACTGAGACTGGCTATTAGATTAAGCTTTTCTTACCGATATTGTGGGACATTTAAATATAAGCTTACAGGGAAAATTTTGCATTTTACTCCTTCCCTAGTTGGTCATATATCTTTTGTTTGCAAACTTTTTGCACCTTTATCTCTATTTTGAAGGGGGGGGGGGAAACAGGTTGAGCTTTATTAACTATCTACCAAAGTTAATAATGCTCCGAGCTATAATAGATTTAAAAATTTAATGTTCATTTTTCAAGATTCATTTAGTGCTAAGTTGAATGGTTTTCAAGATGATAAACAATTGATGATATTTTCATAAATCCTTTCTCAATTTCCCTTCAAGACGTTAATTGTCCTGAAGTCCAAATCGGAACTATTAACCTACATCGCCTTACTGGACTTGAAAGCAAATATAAGGAATACATTTCAACTCAAGGGATCCAAATTACATTGAATGTTGGGGATTTAAACCGACGGACAATTTTCCAAGATGTCACGATTTGGCTGTCAGATATTGTTGTAGTTTTGGACCAACATAAGTTTATGAATAAATACTTTCTCTCTTACGAATATAATATATATATATATAATAATAATTTTGCACAAAACTAACTGATATACACCTAAAACACAACCAACTAACGCATAATGGTTTAATATGAGATAGGTTACCAAAAAGGTTGGCCACCCTTGGCTCAAAATTACGTGGTCGGTCGCCAACAACTCTCGTGTTATTTCAAAAGGCGACGCAAGTTGAAATTATTTCAAAAGAACATTCGAGTACAATAAAAAATGCAATGATAAAACTATTTGCAAATCATTATATGCTAATCGTTTTCAGTATTGTAATACACCTTCAAAATTTCACAATAAATCAAACTCATTTTCATTTCCACTGTTTCAAAATTCAATTATTCTATTATATTATTGCAGTATTGTGTAATTTCCTTAAAATGAACTGTTTATTTTATTTTCATAACAAATTTACACTTGTACACGTAACATTGGAAACATGTGAGCAGACATCATATAAGTTAAATCAAGAATAATTTTACTTTATGCATAAATTTACCTCATATTAGTATGAAAAAAACTGCATCTCTATATGTAATTTTTATGTACTATATCTCTAAACTGCAAGTGGAAATTTACCTAAGTATTTGTAAATAATTCGTTTTGTGCATAAATCGTTAAAATATTATGTTTATGTTCAGTTTTTTAATTGGCAATTAATTCTTTTTAAATAGAGCATTCTTACTTATAAGCATATTTATCAAACGAAGCAGATTACTATATTATATAAAAAAGATATAAAGAGTTAAATTACATATTGAAAGATAAAGCATGCATTATTCAGCATTTTAGAATTATTCATGTTATTGAACAATTATTTATTTAAAAAAAAATAATGTTTTCAACACAGCTGCACAATAAAATATGTGCTTAATTTTAAGTTAAATTTTTTTTTGTTGTAAAACAATTTAATAAACATGCAATTGAATAATAATAATGAAAATCAATTCTATTGGTTTTTGCTATCTACACAATTTTTGTAATACTTATTAATCAAGGGTGTATATTAACTGTCATATTTTTTTTCCAAATGGGTTGCATATAGGCAACTAACTATTTGCAGACTTGGCAAGTTACTCTATTGCGAGCACCATTTTAAGGTGGTACTATCCAGAGGCCACTTTGGCCTCCAAATCTTGACGCTTGAATTAATTGTAATTCAAGATCTCGTCGAATGTTAAATATTGCCGTGATTTGATTTTGCAGAGAGTACCAGTTCCAAATTTGTACTCAAAGGATCACTTACATGCCACATAATCATATGACACATGCGTTCCTCCGATTTTCACATCCAGAAAATTTATCGACTCCAGCCGGGATTGAAACTGCAACTATAGGCTTACGATGCTGGCACGCTACTGCTAAGCCACCAAGCCGACTTTCATAATATTTCAATCATTTAAATTTGCTTGAAAAAAATTTTAAGAAATTTTAAAAAAAATTAATTTTGCATTTTTTTAGTTAAGTCGCATTTTAATAGAACAACATTAACTTAACTCTAAAACTATTAGTCTCTATTTTGTTATTGAATATTTTTCATTAAAACCATTATTAAGTAATGCCAGAATATATGCAATATGTAATATTTCTCTCTGCTGAGTATTATATTTAATTTAACAATATATAATATAAGCCAGTTCTTCTCAAAGTTTCAATATTTACGACCCAATATTCAATCATAATTTGCATCGTGCCCCACCCCACTTCACACAATAACAATGTATTTAATTCAATAATAGGCTTTGACATTAAAGCTACAACTCAACTTTAACCTATTAAGTACCACCGGCGTATATAAACGTGTGTCGCTCAGCAGCCAAAGCATTAATTGTACCGGACGCATATATACGTCTTTCCAAAGTACGATATTTTCTGATCAGTGCTATCCATAAAATTATTCCGAAGGTTTTGGAATGCAATAAAAGGACTTCTTTAGAGTGTTTGCGAAGGATTTGCTTATTTATTCCTTTTCTCTTACCCCCCAATACATCACATACCCATGCAAATGGGGAAAATGAGGGCCGTTGGGGAGCGAATCGCTTAACTTTAATTCAGCAGGAAAGGGAATAATCATAAACTGTACAAATTATCAAGATAAGTGTTAATTTTGTATATAATTTTACATATGACGAGCACATGGGGTCATTGGTAATTATTAATGTTGTTCTTAATTTAGTATTTTTAAATTAACTATAAATTATATTGTGCAGACTGATACATTTATAAGGGTATTATATCAGTGTAAATATGTATTTTATTTTTAATTATTCCAGAATGTATTTCTTTTGTTTTTCAGTAAATTAATAATTCTTTTAAAAAATAATCTTTTGTTTTCGACTTTTCGATGTGCTTGCGACTTTTCGATGTGCAGTTTGAGAAACGCTGATATAAGCCAATTACTTAAGGCCTTATCACACGTACACGTTTGGTGCAATTTTTGTTCCAATTCGTGCAATTTTTACTCCGTTGCCATAGCAATGGCTATAGAACAACTTTTTGCCAGTGAACTGAGAAAGTTGCTCTAAATGAAAGTTGCTTGAAATTCCAGCCAATGGGGTTCTTCGGCGCCCTACGTCATAAACAAGATGGCGGTAGCTTCGCATCAAATATGGCGTAATATATATTTTAATGATGTACAATATTTTAACGGCGTATAATATTTTAAACAGAATGATGCTCCATTTCTGTTTATCCCCATAAACAAAAGCGCGAGCGAAATAAAAGAAATAATATTGGATGGTCGTTTTCGAAGCAGAAAAATCAGCGAGTAATGTTTCAATGTGGAGAAAGAACGTGGCTGATGTCAGAGCATGTCGTTTTGTTTACGGTAACCTTTCCCCCTCAGATTCGGCGAAAAGTTGGGCCAAAAAAAATGCACGTGTGATACCACCTTTAGAAAACTGAAGCTGACATTTTTAGCAGTGCTCTCACTTTAAAACTGGCCTCAAATAATTAAACTTCACATCAAGCAGTTGGGTGTCACAAAGAATTAAATTCAATATATATGTTTTTTGTGTGTGTGTTTGGAAGGGATTTGATATGTTGTTTCTTTTGCGAAACATCATTTAAATATATAAATTTAATGACAAAATCATTTACTTTTATTCTTTTCTGATGTCTTCAATGAAAAATCTTTACATCCAATATCCATTAAGAGCTTTGTCACCCACGTGCTACTTCAAAATGTGACGTTAATAAAATTCAAATTGAAATCAAACGAATATCCATTAGCGTGTATTTACATTGATGTTTCTAATATTTGAATATTATTTGAATATTCGATATTAAAAGGAAAACTCAGATTAATGAATTGAAATATTTTAACAGGACATATATTCTCGAAGATATATTTATATCGCTCTCTGATTTGAAAAAGAAATGTATTAATCTTTATACCTTTAGAAATTTACTGATAATATTCATTTATTTCTTACAATGCAATGGTCCTGCTGTATAAAATATGTTTATGGGTTTTAAATTTTATTTTACATTTATTGAAAAGAAATATGAATATTATATATTTCTTGGTCTACAATATTTCGCGCAAAGACTGCATTCAAGATTCATTTTTCTTCGATTTGAAAAGTTTTTAAATTGCTAACTTGCCTGTTTTTTGCTTTTAGGTAGACTTTACATATGCATTGCACTGACATTGAAGATTGCAAAAATTAAACCTATATATGTAAACTGATTCAGAAAAAAAATTAATGAATTAAGTTTGTGTTTTTTTTATAAAATATGTAGAAAATCAGATTATTTTAATTTTTTTTCTGAACAAAAACATTATATTTTTAAGTTTTTGAAAGCCTTTCAAATGTAGGAAAGGTCCACGTTTCAGAATATATCGATATTTTTTGCCTTTATACTCCCTAGTAAACACAATATACAGTTATACATCGATTCACGCTACCCCGACTTACGCGAATTCGGAGTTACGCGATTTTCAAGTCTCGTCGACTCGTCTTTTTTTTTTTTTTTTCACCTCTGAAACTCCGGCAAAATCAGTGCCGGAGCCTGATGAAATTGGTAATTTGATTGAAGAAGTTGTTGATTTTGCCAGGCAAATAAATTTAGAAGAGGATAGTGATGACGTTCAAGGACTGCTGGATTCCTAAAATCAGGAACTGACAATTGATGAGCTCATGGAAATGCATGAGCAAATGTAAGACATTGAAAAACTTGAGTCTTTTGACCCAGTTTCATCAGAAAATCGAATGACTGTTTGGAATTTGACAGATTGCCTCAGCTTAACTGAAAAAGGGGTACAAATTCTAGAAAATGCAGACTCTAACGAAGAGAGAATTTTTCCAACAAAACAAGGAATAAAATTTTTTAGCATGCTATGAGGAATCAGGAACATACCTCAAAAATTACAAAAATGACAAGGGCTACAAATTTCCTCATATGCTATGAAGAAATTTTGTTGGGAGGAAAGAAAATTCTTTTAGCCGTCGAATACTCGTTAAATTTTATGAAACCTTCTATTAGGGTTTGCAATCCCGTATCATATTTTCAATCCCGGGATTTCGGGATTACATTAACCAAATCCGGGATCCCAGGATTAGGATTGTGCTATTTATTAAAAATACTTACATATTATCATAGTTGAAATTGCATAAAAAATTGAAAATATGATTAAAAATTGATTTAATATTATTTTAATGAAGCAAATATGAAAATTTAATTCATCATAAAAAAACAGATAAAGTAGTACATTATGAATTTAAAAAAAAAGCATTTCTTCAAGTCTTGTGTTTCTGTAAATAAGCTTATAAAAACACAGCTTCTCCAGCGTTTCATTGCTGAAACGGCTTCTTATTTTTGCTACTAACTGTCATGCCGAAGAAAAGGCACGTTCGGATTCTTTACTAGTAGGTATTATCGTTATTAAATAGAAGTATGTTCTTTTCAGGTAGTCACCACGTCTCCCTCCATTTTCAAAATAGAGACATTTCTTTTTTGAATTTTTGATGACAGTGTCTCAAATTTAATAGACTGCATTGGTGCAGAAACCTCTTTGATAAATCTATTTAGTTCTGCTGCTACACTTAATGGTTTTTGTGTATAAATTGATCCAGTTATTGAATGAGAATGTGAATCAATTTCAGGTGTTACCTCATTTGAAATTGAAGATCCAGTTGCATGATCTGTTAGTAATGCAATGGGATTTGAAGTGTCTCAAGTCTTCCAAGCAGGTCCGCTATTAATTAAAAGTATTTAATTGAAGAAGGAACTGTGACAAAATCTATTCTTGAGATGTTTTCTTATAATATTGTGTAAGCATTGCAGTGAACCTTTTATATCTGTGCGACGTTCTCCCATACCAGAAATGAGAGCTGTGCATATATTTTTTTATACCTATAGCACTTATAATTGCACAAAAAAAATTCTACGTACATATTTCATAAACAAAATATAAATTTTTGAAGAGAATTTTATGTGAGAAAATTTAAAAAAAATATTATTTAGACAAAAATTAAACCCCAGAATTAGTTATTTTAATCCCGGGAATAATAGATTTACAGAATTCCCGGGCTGAAAACCCTACTAGATACCTTCGAAAAATTCTAAATGCCTATGTCCAAGTTAGCTGACACCGGACATTCTGAAGGTTGAAGAAATGTCCGCTTTCTGACCTAACTCGCAATGAGGAGAAAGTTCAGAAGAAAATAAAAGAAAACATATCAAATTTTACGGTTTAACATACACAACCGTCTCGAACCTTTCAAGAGTCAACATGTAAGAAAACTGATATTAGACGTATACAGTACAAAAAAAGTAAATACGATAAATTAAATAAAATACCAGATTCACAATACTTTGAAAAAGAACTTTAATATATAATTCAGACAAAAATTAAATCCCGGGATAAGCTATTTTATTCCCGGGATCGGGAAAAACCACCTGGATTTCGGGATCATGAGGCTGCAAACCCTACCTTCTACATTAAACTAAGTTTGGTTTGCGCTTTTGTATTTGTGTTATTTAAGATTTTATTGAATATTTTTTTTAAGTATTATTTTCTTTCGCCTCAGCCCCAACTAAAAATAATTTATATGTATTTGCATGAGAAATCATACCCCAACTTATGCGAATTTGACTTACGTGGTTTTCACTCAGTCCTATCTATCACGTGAGTTCGGGGTATTACTGTATCTCCCTTTAAAAGAAAACAATCAGCGCACTCATATAACTTCCAAAATAACACAAATTCAGGGTTTATACAAAAAAAAACCCTACTATTTAAGCTCGTGGTCACAATATCACTTGATTAGAATACATCACATAATCGAAGGCCAATTGTAACACACTGACTTTACTGTATTTCAGTGTTCTTTATACATGGTGCCCCAAAATAGCACTCAAACTCTGTACAGCCGGATTTTTCTTTGGGAATACATAAAAAGGCTGTACTTCTACCATTCATAGTTTACCAGAAAAATGCGGTAAATGACGGTGCATGATGGTTTATGATGGGGCTCCAACGCATTTCTGTGCTCCTGTTCGTGATTGGATGGAAATGGCATGTTCCGGCCGCTGGTTAGGATGTAGGGCTCAAGTTCTATGGTCACTACGATCACTAGACCTCACATTGTTGCATTTATTACCTGTAACAGATATCTCAAGAAATAGGTGTGTAGAGACATAGTGATTAGCTAAAAGGACTTATTTTCTCGTCTGTATTTCTGCTTGTATTTCGGTGGACACAGCGCTTCTGCGACGTTTGAATTCATTTATTCCTAGGCGCACTCAAGCCTGCCTCAATATGCACGGTGGATACTTTTCAACATCTTCCTTTTTAAATGCAAATAGTCCTGTTGATTCCTTCAGTACATTGTTTTTCCTTGCGCCGGCATAGTTTGTTTTACTATGGATCATACAGGTACAGTTCTTTGGGCATTTTTATATACTCCCAAAGAGGAATCTGGATGTTCAGAGTTTGGGCGTTATTTTAGAGACACTCTGTGTTGGCAATGAAGAATATTTTAGATACTTATAGCGATGTGCCGTTAAAGGGTTCAACCGTGTGATAGTTTCAAAAAATAAAAAAATAAAAAAATTCCCCAATAAATTGCTTCCTTAACATGTCTAGAATACGGTGGTTAAGTGATTTTTTTAAAATTTGAAGTCGTTATAGAGAAGCAAGTGTTAGAAGAGTAGCATTGAAGAGAACATTAGGGAAGAAAAGGAGACAATTGATACTCATCTTATCCACTTTCGGATGAACTTTTGAAGAAAAAAAAACTATTGTTGAGGGGAACAATAAGAGAAAATAAAAAACGAATTCCAAAATTTTTGAATTTAAAGACTAGACTAGTTTACTCCTATAAGTTTAGTTTTAAAAAGATAAAGATTAAAAAAAAATTAAGATCCAGTGAAAACATAGCACTAACTCAAGACGGGATGAAAGGAGTGTATAAGCAATGCTCTGAATGCCCTTAAGAAGAACGAAAAAACAAATTTACGTTTGAAAAATGTAATAAACATGTTGTATTTCCTACTTATCTTCTTTTTTAACCTTTGTATACAAATTTTACGGTAAAAATACACTGTAAATACCCTTGGGTATGACACACCCTGTGCGAGAACTTTAGGTCGTTTTTTTCGCGCCAGTGATACCGGAATAATAATATTAAAAAAAATACATGCATATGATAATTCAATTAACACTAAGTATTCAATTTTATTCTTTTACACTCTTTTCATATTCACGGTTCCAAACGTAGTCAGTTACCTTAAAAGTAAAAATTATTTCCTTAAACTGTTTGTACTGAGTCGTCCGAGAGTGGTTTTCAAAAATCAAAAACGGATCACGGGCTGATTATGTCACGAAGTCATTAACGGCATGTCTTGCATTCGAGCAATGTTGCCAATAAAGACGCAGCATTTAGAAGGGCTGATGTACGTTAAAACTTTCAGGTTTGAAATCCTCACGTTGGATTGCATGGTAGTTTGAAGAGGGGAATGCCAGCTCAAGTGTCGTCCCTAACAGTAAAGAACAGGATCTATCACAAAAAACTCTCATGTTGCTTTATAGAACTGCGTTAATACAGTGCTTCTTAAACTGTGGGGCGCGCTTCCTAGGGCGGCGTGATAATCCTAGGAAAAGGAGCGAGAATATTAAAAAGTCGGGGAAAAAAAGATTTAAAAAAATTATTAATTTGGTAAAAGTAAATAAACAAAATACATTCTGACTAAATAAAAAATTTAAAAAAACATTTATGCTGATGTAATACGCTTATAAATGTATTAGTACTGCACATTTTTTGTATTTTATATTTAATTTAACAATACTAAGTTAAGAACAAGTTTAATAAGTACCATGAACCCACAGGCTTGTCATATATATATGCAAAAATTAACACTTATCGAAATAATTTGCACGGTTGATAATTAATCCCTTAACTGCCGACTAAAAGTTATGAGACTTGCTCTCCAATGACACCGTTTTGCACGTATGCAAGCGTATGCGGTGTATTGGGGGGGGGAAGAAAGGGAATAAAAATGAGAAAATCCTCTGAAATAAGTAAATCCTTCGCAAACACATACTGTCAAGGTCATTTTATTGCATTCTAAAGCCTTCGGAATAATTTTATGGATAGCAGCAAACAGAAGAGATCGTATTTCGGAAAGACGTATATATATGCCCGGGACAATTTAAGCACTGGCTGAGCGAGACGTTTATATACGCCGGAAGTAAATGTTCAGAAGTAAATGTATTGCAGCTTGAATGTCAGAGTATCGAATTATCGAATTTAATAAATTGTTGTTGTATGAAGGGAGGTGCGATGAAAATTATGCTTGAATATTGGGTCACAAGTATTGAAAGTTTGAGAAACACTGCGTTAATAAACACCAATTTCAAGATTTCAGTAAATTAGTCTAATGTTACATACAACTTTCCTTGCTGTCAATTTTTATATAAAAACATTTTACTTCATTACATATTTTTTTTTTTTTAACTTAAAGTAAATTTCGTCTAAAATAATTCTATTTTACCCAGGAAATGCCTTATTCAAAAATGTTAATACTTAAAACTGTTCGCAGTAGTTATGTACTTTTTCATTCGAAATTAACCTAAAATAAAATGAAACATTCGTGATAGTATTAAATTATAAAGTATATAACCTTTCTTTTGGGCTTAAGGAAAAATGAATAATAATAAAATTACATTTTCTACGTATAATTACAAATTTCCCATTAAAATTCCAAAACTTAAGGTTCCTAATTACATAATTCTATACTCCTTAATCTCTTTTGCTTTATACATTATAATTTAATCTTTTAGTTTTTATACCAATCACTGTAATAGAATCATATTACTTTACAAGACGCTTAGCGGAATTATACTTGAAAATCAAATTGAATATTATAATGCTCTTATTGGATATATAAGGATATTAATAATTAAACTACCTAATATGAGTTCTTTGAAGAAATATTAAGTAAATTAAGCTTTTCTAATTAATTTATTAGATCACTTTGCTAAGAAAAAAAGAACTTAATAGGATTAATAAATTTAAGTATTGTGGTATGAATGTACAACATTTTAATTGCCTTTCGTATTTAATGGATATTTTCGTTTGACCTTGATGAAATGTTATGATTCGAAATTTTGCATTATATGGAATTAACAACCGTTTACGTTTGTTGTCGTAGCAAATAGTAATTTATATTTCAAAAGGTGTTAATAATATTTGACTACTGAAAAGCAAGATAATATATTTAATATAGTTAGAATATATATATATATATATATATATATATATATATTTGTGGTACAAACATCACTACAAGGAAATTTTAATTTTATAAGTATGTTTTTGTGATAATTTTTGTTGTTAAAATAATTAATATTATATAACAGCAGAAAAAAATGAGGGGAAAAACAATTAATAACTTTAAAAATTTCTAAATTTCTAAACTTCTAAAACAAAAAAAACAAAAAAAAAAAAATATGTGCAATTTCCATCCACGGATTCTTCTCTCCCCTTTTGTTTTATATTAAAGCCCTAAATTTCTAAATAAATTTTTTAAAGACCGAATTAAATATATCTTGAAAGAAGAAAACCTTAAATAGGAAATATATCATCTCTGATACAGCATAAAAATAGAATTATTGTAACTAAATATAAGCTGATTTCCGGATTTTCTTATACACATAGCTTAATTTTTTTTTGCTTAAAATAATTATGCATGGCTTATAACTTCAGATGAATATTCTCAAAAAATTTTAAGTACGTATAGGGAAGATAAGTTTTTACTAGCCATAGTGGTCTTTTTTTAAATATTATTCAGACTAACATGAACACAAATAAAATATTTTGATGCGTAATTTAATAACTATGGCACTGATATTTTTAATACATATTATCTGAAGGTATTATAATCCTGCAAAGAAAGCGGCTATTTCCACAATAAAAAATTCTGGAGTGTAATATTTATTACTATTGAAAAAATATTTAAATCGTTTTGTAACATACTATTTAGACCAACGTGTAATTATGATAATCTCATTATTCTTTATATATTTAAATATTATATTCATTATAATCTTTAAATTAAAAAATACATTTTTAAATGCATATGATGGTCATTTGATCAAATAAAATACTTGAAAATATTGAATATGTTTGACTCAATATTTCTAGTAAAATATAAACTAAATGACCAAAGAATAGAGAAAAAAATAAGAATTAATAAAACGCACTGAACTTTAAAAAAATATTTCATTTTATTTTAATAAATGTTGATTATTTTTAAGGGATAAATTTATTTCATTTATACTTGCACACAGTTCTGAATTATTTGTTAGCTATTAACAATACATATGCGATCAATTGTATCATAATTGTCTAATAATCAATTGTCTAATAATTATTAAGTTTTAAAGAAAGTCAGTCAAAGGCAAATTAGAAAAAACACTTTTAAAAAGTATATATATATATATAAAAAAGAAATTATTTCTTTGTTAAAGAGGTTAGAAAATAAATCATTGAGATTTACAATATTTTCTTGAATTTCCACAACAATATATTAAACATTAGAAGTTTCTTGTGTTTATCTTGTGTAGATAACAATTCAATTTATTCGTATAAAATTAGAGGTATATCAAAATCATCCCTCTAACTTCTGACGAATCTACGTATTAGGGGAGTTTTAAGTTTTATTCGCTCTTTTCAGTGCAAAAATACAAAATGTATGTAATCCAGTATTTCTCAAACTGGGGGTACCCCCCCTCCTAGGGAGGCTTAATAACCCTACGAGGGGGGGGTGATCATGTCGAAAATAAAAATTATTTAAAAAACATTATTAATTTACTGAAACGAAATAAAATAAAACACATTCTGACATAATACAAAATAAAATACACATTTTTACACTGATGTAATAAACATAAATGTATCAATACTACATAATGTTTTTGATAATGAATTCAACAATACTAAGTTAAGAGCATGTTTAATAATTACCAGTAACTTCATAGTTTTGTCATATACAAAATTTGATACTTATCTTAATAATTTATACGGTTTATAACTAAAGTCGTATTGTAGCTTTAATATGTTATTAAATTATTATTATTATTGTTAAAGTACTTATATTATGAATTCAATACATTGCTTTTGTACAGAGAAGGAAGGTGCGATCAAAATTATGGTTGAAAATTGGGTCGTAAATATTGAAAGTTTGAGAAGCACTGATGTAATCTAAGATTGTGTGCGTTGGCGATTGTTATTTGTGTTCTCTTTCTGGTTGGAATAACTCATGTTTTTAAAATTTTCGTGGTTGAAAAGAAAACTGTTTTATGACAGTTTTCTCATCATCAAAATCCTCAATGAAATTTTGACTAAACGATTTGGTCAAAGCTTGTAATAAGAGAAAGTCAGTAGGCAGCAAAAAATTAGAAAATAAGACGGATGGGGTAAAAATACCCCCACACGCACGCACGCACCACACACACACACACTCACACACACACACACAATTAAGCCCCTTCATTGTTTTTAACGACAGCAACTAAAGAATCTCATATGATGATTTAGTAGGTTTCACTTGACCGTGGTTGAGAATTACGATGCCCGTTGCCAATAGTCTTCGTATTTATTTATAGTGGAGGTTAATAAAAGTACTCACTCACTCATAGGGTAGGATTATATCGTGTCGATCGATTGCATAGAGCCTCTTCACGCATAGAAGTATAATAGAATGCTGATTAAAAATTTGATTAGGTGGCCGGATTTCACAATGTAATATTCCCTGCACATCCCACTACAAACTCAGGAAAACTTTCTGGTTTCGACGTCGATGCTGGTGATTTAGAAGGCCAGTACACTTTGATTTGTGTATCAGCCTTTATCTTACCGTACATAAACTACTTCACAATTCCTGTATCATTCCATTTCAAGACTGATTGATTTTTGAACAGGAAAAGCAAGGAAACACTGCAGTGATTCCATGTTTCTTTGATCTTCTATAAGTACAATCTAATTCTATGATGCAATCGAACCCCATTCCAGATATTTTTGATTATTATGTGAAGGACATTGATAAAACCTATATCTATTTGAGATAGGTTTAGTCGAAAACTTCAAAATCTGTTTCAAATAGATTCGAGGTTTTTTTATAACTTGATTAAGAGCATGGCATTCAACAAGAGAAGGATGTCCTTACCTTATCTGATTTTGACAATTTCTGTGATTTTCCTTGCATTTTCATAATTATGGGAGGCGTATGTGGTTGATTATTCTGAGTTGTTCTAATAATCTAGATCAGGGGTGGC
Organism: Trichonephila clavata; assembly: GCA_019973975.1. Lineage (NCBI taxonomy): Eukaryota > Metazoa > Arthropoda > Arachnida > Araneae > Nephilidae > Trichonephila > Trichonephila clavata. Next base: position 151,276 of record BMAO01019327.1, read on the forward strand.
ACATGTGACACAGTGTGGCACGGCTGAGTAGTAAACGTGGCACGTGAAAACTTTTTGAAAATTCAAAAAAATTATCGTTAATAAGTTATAATATAATAAGTTAACCATTATTGAATAATAAAAACTAACTTTTATACTGTTTTATTAAAAGGTAGTTGTCTCAGGCAAAGCAAAACATCAAAAATTATTTTAAATACACTTAATTAAATTACAATAAAAATTATAATGTAGACAACTCTCCTTTTTGTTGTGTGCGTTGGTTTTCCAAAGGAAGTGCATTTGTGAGATTCTGTAATTAGATGGAGCATATATTGAAATATCTAGAAGAACACAATGAACTGCCCAGGGAAACGCTTGCTTCTGAAGAATGAAGATAGGCCGGACTTGCCTTTAAATTTACAAGGACAATATTGTTCTTTTCAAATCCTGATTGATCATATATCTTTTTTTGTGAACGCACTTTTTTATTTCAATTTTGGAGGAAAAAGAGAAACTGATGCCTACCTAAAACAACCCAATTTTGTTAGGATCTTCGAGAACTAATCCAGATGTAGATGACTCAATAAAAAATATACAAACTGAAAAACCGCATTAAAATACTAATTGCTTAATTATTATTTAAAATTAAATTTTTTGGTTATTCAGTTTTATTTTGTACTTAACCTAACTGATTGAAAATGAAAAAAAAAAATAACAATAAATTTAATTTCGTACTTTTGCCTTATTCATTATATTATATTTAAATTTCCACTACTTAGACTTGCATAAAATATGTGCTATTTTCGCAAAAAATCCATAATAAGCCTATAAGTAACATTTTTTCACTTTTTCCTATTCTTTTGTTTCTTGGAAAAGTTTGAATCGGCACGCATAATTTTTTGTTAACAGATAGTGGCATTCCTCCCAAAAAAGCTGACCACCCCTAGTCTAGAGGTTAACCATGACATTCTGGATTACACTACTGCATTTGTCAAACGTTTACACAAATAACGTTTTTGTGCTTAATTAGTAACGTTAACGTGCTTAATTAAATAACGTTTTTGTGCACTGTTTCACCGCCTTAAATGCTTTTATAATTGTATTATCACGAACACACAACATACATTTATACAAGGGGGTCCCGAACTCATGGTACAAACTCCAAGAGTAGGTACAAGACATTGTAACAATAATTTATTCTACAGGAATGTATGGGCACAAGTGATGTGGTGAGGCACAAACAAAAAAATAAGAGACGAAAGAAAAGTGTTTATTGAAAGCGTTGTTGCCAAGTGCAATGTTTACAATCACTGCTCATTCCTGTTCAGCACATGAGCTATGAATTCTAGCTGCAACGCACATTGCTGTACCACCCACTGGCAGTTGGAGAAGATAGTTTGCCAAATTCGAAGCTTAAACTCTTTGAAAATGGAAGAGGTGTAAGCGATTCTCGCTTAACACTTTATAAACGATCTGATAACTCACGCGTTCGTAATGAGCAACAGCTTTTATACTGACTCTGGTCTATCAGCCATAACTTTTAAGATGCTTTCTTCCAGGCTTGGACTGTGTACAGCTCTTCGTCAACCTGCATCGTGTCTGGTGACGTGGAACAAACGTGTTTCTCGAAGTTGACGATGCAACTGCTGAAAAATTCTGTGATCTGTGGCATTCATCGATCAGAGAACTGCGCGCGATACATTCACAGCGTAACTCTGCCCTTCACCATTTCACTGCCATACATGCAATGCATGTCTGAATTTTTGGCATACGCAAAAATATTACGCAAAAATTGGCATACGCAAAATACGCAATTGTACTGACGTCTACAATGGGAGCCATTGTAGACGTCAGCACAATTGTGAATGGAGCTTTCCCCTATTGGGATGCATATTGTTGAACGGTGGACAGATATCTACTGCCCCCTACTGGCAAAGCAACCAATCTATAAATCCATTTCTTTTTTTTCTTTTATTTTCCCGGTTTGCGCATCACCGCTATACACACACATTTGCGACATACACACACTTACGCCCATACATTCCTGTGTACAATAAAAAGTTTAATAAATAATATTAAAGTTTGTACCATGAATTTGGGACCACGCTGTATACTGATAAGCAAAAGGTTTTATTGGCCAATTATTCCAATCATCATAACGTCATGAGTGACGTCAGTTGGGGAAGAAATCTTTTTCAAAATTGGTTGACAAATTCAAATATATATGAGTAAATCCTTTTACACCACTTGAAATATTATTAAATCCACATGGAATTTTAATATATAGGGATTAGCAAAAAATAGCATCAACTTCTCTAATGTAAAAAAGTAACCAATGACACATACATCATAATGATTCTTTTAATAAAGTCTGAATATCAGCAAAAATATTTGTGAAAAAATCTTCAAAAATGCTGATTAAGGCCTCAGTTAAGAAAAAAGTAACATTTCTTTTTATAATTATTTCGTTCAGTAGCTCCTCTCTATCTATGAATATACTTTTTTTCTTTATCGATTGAGATAACCTTACTGAAGCGATGAATCTACCAAATGCCTCTCCCTCTAGATAAAAAATATAAACTTTTTAAAAGATCAATCAACTGTAATGTATCATTAAATAAGGCAAGCTAATACAAGCAAAAATAAATTAAGGAAAATTATTTTTGGATAATCCAGCATTTTTTAACGGAATATAGAAGCAAAATATCGCTCTGGTATTCCCAAAATGTGAATAAAAAAATACCACATTTTTCTTCGATTTTCAAGCCGAATCGCATGATTAACATTTAATTCACCCATGTACAATAACTTATTAAAAAAGCGAAATTTTGAATAAAGATATGAATCACGATAAAAGGAGGAAGCTGGTTTAATGAGCCACTTCTCATTATGGAATATTAGAGAAAGCTTACTTTTCTTTTCTTCTTTTTTCCCTCTTGAATAAGCCAAGTTCGTTTTTTCCCTCTGTTTTTTTTTTATGCGTTGTGTATAGATTGAAATACTGCTATCGCACGTTTTCCCTCATAAAGAAAATTAAGCTTTGCATGATATATACTTCCTTTGTTTCTTATTCATTTCTAAGGCTTGTGATTTATTATTTAAATAGGCTCTGCAAGAAAGTGTATATGTTGTTCTTTAAATCAAATTTTCTAATCTGCGTGATTATTTACCTTATGTGATTTTAAATAATAAATTCAGGGAAATACGCTTATAGCGAAGACACTTAAGACGAAATATTGGTTAACACGAAATAATACGATGGCTCCGTTAAATTACTATGTATTTTCATGCATGTGCGTGATTATTAAGCACGTAACAGATCCTTTGAGCTTCAACTTGGCTCTTTTATTGGCGGCAAAATTATAAATCAATTAATCAAAATTAAAGGCGTAAAGCGTCCAAGTGTGAACGCTTTACGCCAGTTTGGGAGACCTTTTGGACCACTGTAAATGTGCTACCATAAAACGGTTCTCTCATTTGATGACTTACTATGTCTGCAAAGGCTTAGTTGCCAAAATGCCGCCCATTAACGCCTTATCACACGTATACGTATTTGGAGTAATTTTTTTTCATACATCCCTTTGCAGCGATTTTTGACCAGTTGCTATAGCAATGGCTTCGAAAAACTTTTTCCCAGTGAGCTGAAAGAATTGCTTGAAATTAAAACCGCTTGAAATTCCACCCAATGGGATTCTTCGGCTTCCTACGTCATAAACAAGAAGGTGGTAAAGATGGCAGTTTCGGTTTCGTCAAACGCATCAGAAATGGCAAAAATATTTTAATGACATATAGTATTTTAACGGCGTATACTATTTTAAACAGAATGGTGCTCTATTTCTGCTTAAGACCTTCAACCAAAGCGCGAGAGGAATAAAAGAAATAGTATTGGATGTCCGTTTTCCGAAGTAAAAAAATCGGTGAGTATTTTTTCAATGAGAAGATAAGACATGGATGATGTTAGAGCGTATCGTTACCTTCACCCTACCCTCACTGCTTCTTGAAACGGTTGTTCGAAAGAGATTTGAGTTGTTGTGATACATGTGTGCATGATAAGGTCTTTAGGAAGAAAAAAGAACGATAGTAAGCTTCAAACCTAATTTAAATGATTCTACATAATTTAACTCATTAATAATCTTTTAGTTGACCAGTATTACTTTGACAATTATCCCCTAGATCGTTAATCATAATTGCAAAGGTCTTACAAGAAAAATGTTTGTAATTTCACCTTTTATAATTTACACAATTTTTTAAAACTTTTATGAATAGTCAGTTAGAAAATAGTATCTGCTTGTGTGTACAGAGATTAAAGAAAAAATAGAATTTAACAATAAAAAATTATAAACTAATTTTTAAGAATAGATAACTGCAATTTTTAAGAATAGATAATTGGAAACTAATGCTCAACAACAAAAGAGTGTGGTAATTAATGTTAAGCATTTGAGAAGTAAGCATTTTGAACAATAGATAAATTAAGAATAATGGTTAACGTTTATTGTTAAATTTAAAATAAAAGAATTTGCAACAGTGATAATCCCCTGTGGAAAGATTATGAGTGGATATTTATTTTATCGATAATTTAAGAAAACAGCCATAAATTTCGTTTTGTTTTAGAAACATTATCGATAAGATCTCCTCCGAAAGTTTTACAACAAGTTTATGTCAAAGCATTTCAAAATCAGACAAAAATAAAATAGATAATTCTAACGTGAATATATGTGATTTTGATAATTTTGTTAGAAAATATTTATTTACATACAATTCTGATTGATAATTAAGATTGATTGCTTAGTAATAATTTAAAATGAAAACTAGCAAATGAGTAAGAAAATAGTCTTATCATTAGAAATATATGATAAGACTAGTGAAGCTAGTTTTATATTATATTTTATCATTGTTATAATTCTTAATCACTGATTATCTTACATAGGGAAAAATCTGAGACAAAATTTATTAGTTTTGAGGTACTATTAAGTTTCATATTATATATTGCGAAGTTTCACGATAAGTTTCCTATTTGTAAGGCTTCAATAATATGCTACTTTTTTTTAAACTTCATTCAGAAATTCAATGTATTTTCATAATGGTTAAAATTTATGTTTTACATCAATCCCTTTATTATACAGCTTCCCTCTAATAATTTGTTTAACTTATTTTCCAATATAATTTATTTGAATTCATGGTTTATATTGGATTTTATCCATGAATTTTTATGAAACAAAACATAACCAAATAAACTTCAAGGAGCTTACCAAGATAAATAATTAATATGATTCAATAATTATATATTTTATTTAAAAATTTATAAGATTCTTAAATTTACAAAATTTATATCAAAGCATTTCAAAATCAGACAAAAATAAAATAGATAATTCTAACGTGAATATATGTGATTTTGATAATTTTGTTAGAAAATATTTATTTACATACAATTCTGATTGATAATTAAGATTGATTGCTTAGTAATAATTTTAAAATGAAAACTAGCAAATGAGTAAGAAAATAGTCTTATCATTAGAAATATATGATAAGACTAGTGAAGCTAGATTTATATTATTTTATCATTGTTATAATTCTTAATCACTGATTATCTACATAGGGAAAATCTGAGACAAAATTTATTAGTTTTGAGTACTATTAAGTTTCATATTATATATTGCGAAGTTTCACGATAAGTTTCCTATTTGTAAGGCTTCAATAATATGCTACTTTTTTTTTAACTTCATTCAAAAATTCAATGTATTTTCATAATGGTTAAAATTTATGTTTTACATCAATCCCTTTATTATACAGCTTCCCTCTAATAATTTGTTTAACTTATTTTCCAATATAATTTATTTGAATTCATATAGATACATGAATATAAACAAAACATAAAATAAATTCAAAGACAAAAATAATTAATATATTCAATTATTATATTTACTTACTTAAAATTTTAAAAATATCTAGCATTTCAATCTTCAGATATATCAATAAAGCAAATTTATTAAGATACATTGAAGTAGGAAAAATGAATTAAAAATGAAATAAATCCTTATTTTTTTAATTAATGTTGCAAATTTAAAAAAAAGGAGTTTTAAAATTACTATTTATACCATAATAAAAAATAATATCCTAAAATTTGTAAAGGAACTATCACTTTTGCATTTCTTTTAAATTCAATTGTTTTATAAATTAGTTTCTTTAATCTTGTTCCTTTTTAATCAAAGAATATATTTAGTTTTTTTTATTTTGCAAGCGTTCTTTAATACTGATTTCTCATAAAGGTTTTACAAATAAATCTATATTTCGGAAAAGGGTTGCCATCTTTTTGGTTACTCTGAGCACAATGATAGATATTATAATTTAATAAAGATAAAATATCTTTACTGTTACCAAATTGATTATATCAAAATTTGAATAAAATTTTAAAAATATATTATTTTCAATATTATTAAAAATATTTTAAATATTGTCTTAAAGCTACATAATTTTTTAAAATTGAATTATGAAATTTTTCCAATGTATAGTTTATTGGAATGTAATGGACAAAATAACGAAACGATTCAAATGCATACATTTGAAATCAGTTTGTAGGGAATGTATGACAATATTCTTCAAGAGAGAGAGAGAGAGAGAGAGTACTGTCTAATTATGTTTTCTACAAACTTCTATTTTTTAAAATAATTTTGAAAACTGATTAGCAATTAAAGAAGAAAATTGAATAATAAAAATGAAATTTTTAATATTGCAAAATGTAAGGAACATTCACAGAAATGAAGTACACAAGTATTGTAAAAAGTTAACAAAATTTGTACCAAGAATTATTTGAACAAAAAATCAGTGCATTAATACATTTTATCTGATATCCATTGGACACTTTGACTCACTCAGTTTAAACAGGGTGTAGCCGAATTCGACAGACACATTCATTGGGTATAAATAAGAAGCTTGGGGACGACAAATCCTTATAGAACATGGGGTTGCAAACCATGTTCAGTCGGTGTAAATCATGATAATAGTAGACGTGGGGAGAATGATGTACCAGGCGAAAGGTGTGACCAAACCAATACTGGAATATACACATTTTGTGCAAACACCTCAATGACCCAAAATACTTCGTTTTCCTACTACACGTCCTTTCGGAGTTGTTGCAAGAAGCCCCGGCCATTGAGCACCAGATCGTGTGGTTCATGCATGATGGCGCACCAACAAATGTTTCGATTGTAGGGCGTAACAACCTGCTTTTTACATATCCCGTGAGGTGGATTAGACGCGGCAAACCTCCTATTGTTTAACATCTACGCTTCCAGGACCTCAATTCTTTGGATTTCTTCTTCTGGGGCCTCCCGAGATTGCTTGTGTTTGAAACGCCGTAGGTTACAGTGGAACATCTTACTGTCCGGATCGTTTTCGTTTCAGTTAATAACACCAGCACATTCAGATTTGCTTGAACATGTCCGCCAATCCTTCGTGCGTCAGTGTTGGTTGTTCGATGGCCTACACAGCCGTAACCCCAAGCAATTCCGGTGACAATCACCTGACGTTGCCTTTCTGACCTCGAGTTGTGATGCATTGTTCGTACTGTAAGCATGCTTTACGTCTAATGAAAGTTTTTCTTCATTCTTATTGCTCCTTTTCATTCCAGTCGACATCCACTCTTCAGAAATGTTTTTCCAATTACTCCCACTAAATGTGTTTTGCAACTCCATTTTCTGTAGTAATTTATCGTTCTCATGCCTCCTACTGTCATCCATTTGATTTTGTGGGTCGAAATTGGCATCCCTCTGTATACATACTGGGATCACAGGAATACCCCCGTGGGGAAAATGCTAACCCACATACTCTGCTCAAGCACGCAACAACGATGCGCAAGCAAAGCTTAGTTTATTGAATTAACAACATCGTATATACAAAACAATAAATTAAAATACAGGTAATTATTTATAGTTGCGAAATTATTTACAGTGAATGGTAGCGCCGCCTATATGGCTGAAAGAGCGGTAGCGCCACATCACCCCCCTGGGGAGAAAAAAATTGCTTGCAAAAATTGAGTTTGTGATCAGCAAGGCCTAGAGATCCGAGCAGTGATTGCGATCAGCGAGGCCTGAACAGTAGCGTAGGTGGGGAATCCGTGTGCCTGAAGAATAGGCGGAAGAGGGATCCAGTTTCCTGAGAGTAGGCACGGAAGCGGGGATCCAGTTTTCCGAAGAGTAGGCACGGAAGCGGGGATCTAGTTTCCTGAAGAGTAGGCGGAAGAGGTGGATTCGGCCCCTGAAGTAAAGCATCAACGTGTAGTGATGACAGCACAGCAAGCAAGTAGAGAGATCCACACAAAAAAAAAGACACATAAAAGAAGGTAGGCAGTGGCATCCGATAGCAGATTCAGTGGCATCAAAGGCAGACAGCAACATCTAGTAGCATCCAGCAAAGGCGGACAGAGATATTCGGTAGCAGTCCAACACAGTAGCAAATAGATTTAGCTTGAAAAAAAAATAGATTCCGGGTCACCATTATGTGGGGAAAATGCTAACCACACCTCTTTAACTTGAAATTACTTACGAACGAAGAGAGCTACGTTAGATAAGAAAGGCCATGGAATGCTTAAACCATTACAGCATGTCTAATGCAAACGACTGTAGCACCCTAGTGGTGAAATATGGAAGCTATTTCTTGCAAATGGAAAGCCAAAAGTGATACAGCAAAAATTTCTAAAATCAGAAAGTTGTAGAGCATTACTGAATTAGTACGAAACGATATTTGGTTTCACGGATAGGACAAACTGTCGCCTGTATACCGAAAAATGACCAAACTCAGTGCATTCCCTTTTGTGTAAACGTTAAAAGGAATAGAAATGATGAAACACGCAAATTTTATAACATAAAATACGTACCTACATCATTAGAGTTTGAAGATATCACACAAAAAATGCAAAGGGAAACTATCATAAAGTTGTACAAAGTTAACGTCAACTAGATGTAGTGTTAATAAATTACAAGATCAAAATAAAAATTCAATTTCACGAGTTATAGTTTTGTTAACTTCTTAAATGAAGTTTAAAACAACCATTTGTTATTAAATATAGAGTGTCCTAAAATCCACACAAGAGGTAATTTTATATATATAAAAAAAGTTTTCTTGTTTATAAATAAAAATTGCAATCTTTTTTATCAATTCATAAGGTATAGAGTATAGGATTATATATGGAATAGCATATCAAGCATAGAAATATTTTTACAGACACATGCATTCTTCAACTGAAATTTTCTATGACCGTTTTGCATAAAAGTGACTGAATTTCGTTGATATCGGGCTCTGAGGCGAGAAATGGCAAGGTCAGGGGACATGAACCTTACATTTTAAAAATTCTTAAAGAGTAAAATCAATATGTTAGAATTACACGATCAATTCTGATAAGAAAAACAGGAAACTACACGATTAGTACATTTTAAAATAATTTTGAACAATGGAAGCGCATTTTACTTTCGTATTGTACACCGTTTTCAAATATCCTGAACAGTCAGTTTTCATATAGTTTTTTTTTATTGGTAATAGATGGCGCAAATTCAAATCTTGCGTGAATGTTTACATGGAATAAAAAGTTGTGTCAAATAAGCTGTCACATGGAAAAATAATTTTACATACTCCTTTTTTCCATTTAATTATTATAAGCTGTTATTAACCTGAATCGAATTTCAAAAATAAGACTATTGTTGCGACGCTATTGATTCATTCGCGAACATGACCCTGATCACGCGTGTGAGATCATAACTAGGGTGTAAGGATTTAAAGTGATGTCATTTGCGCAGGTCCTGGATTTGTTCGTGATTGCATCACTAAATGATGTTAGATGGTAGAATTGATTTACAGTAGAACGTCGTTTATCCGAATCAATTGGGACCGGACACCGATCGGATACGCGATTGTTCGGATAACTGAAAACTGAATGTGATCCATGCAGTATATGAAACCGGACACTGTACGAAAATTGAAAATCATCACATACGGGAAACATGCTTGAAGAAAAAGGAAAATTGGTACAAAATGTCGCAAGTTTACCTTGATTGTAAAAAATTATCACTTATTTTTCGCTGTACCATTTTACGCCTTCGTTTTTTCACTGCAAGGTCTATGATGATTCTCTTGAACAGCAGCAATATAGTAGGGCAGCACTCTGATTGTTGTTCGTTCCACTCCATAGCTGTCTCCAACTCAGAAAACGCGCCAGAGTTTGAGGAACCCTTTCTACTTTTGTTGTTCTCCTCGTCTTGATTCGTTTCATCGTCGGCAGGGTCGGATTCTTCTTGCACGGAAGTCACAATCTCGTTATCATTTAGCATTTGAAATCCACAGTCTTCTGCATCTCATGCCATCCAGGTTTTTTCATCAACAAAACTCAACAAAAGAGCACGTATACACCCCCTGACTTGGAAACAAACTGACCTAATATTCCGCGCAGATGATTACCAAATCACACAACTGAAATTCCCCAAATATCCCTCACCTTGGGGTTTCCCGTCAATTTTGGCCTCACACAAAACAACTGTTGAGCATTGCACTATTCGAAAACGTATCCGGACTTCGGTTCGGATATTTGACACTCCGGATAATAAACGTTCGGATAAACGACGTTCCACTGTATATAAAATTGCTGTTGCGCGCGTAGTTCTGAATTAGAATGAGATTTAGAAATAGAGTTCCTATATTTTCAATATGAATGTCTCTGTGTTGTGCTTTTATAATTGTCCTAATAAAGTTACTGTCCAATAAACGTTGCAAAAGATGCACAGTTTTTCTAATAGAGTTTTAATGACTATCAATATTAGATTATGTGTATTCCAGTGTTTTATTTTGTAAAACAAAGTAATGTATACATAATATTTTACAGGTATTTATTCTTTGCATTTTTTCACTTCAGTTCTAACGTTCATGTCTTTTTATCACAACTTTCCAATGAATAGTTTTCTTCTTTACTTTACTTTACGTCGATGGGAAAATTCTAATGCCAGACTCCACAGTATACAAATGAACTTTGACACGATTCCTCGCGTGTGGAAGCGTCAGCGACACATGGCGTGGATTAGAATTTCTAAATCCTCATTTACCATCCTGAGATTCAGCGTACTGAATATTTCCTCCAAGAAATTGGCGAAACTTCCCTTTTTATTCCTTACCTCTGATGACATTTCGACGCTTGCCGATAAAAATAAGCACTTTTTAAGGGAGATTTCTGTACCTGCCGTTAAAAAAAGAAAGGAATTATCTCCCTTTTTTTCTGTTCTTTGTCGTTCTGGTTTCCGTACCATTATATTCTTATTTTCCCGTTCTTCAAGGGACATGAGTATTCAAATGAACGCAAGGACATCAATAATGCATTGGAGGAATAGGTAGGAGGATGTGTGGGTATGGGGATGGAAAGGGAAAATCCTGGATCGCATCTGCGACCTGGACAAAAAAAATCCCTAGACTTTTCCCTTTTTTTTTTCTTTTCTGAAAAGGGTAGATCTGTTTGGTTGACCTGGAAATTCGAGCTTAGAGATTTTGCCTTCGTATCTGTGTAGTTCCATGTAATTTTTTTTTTTTTTGGTATTATTATTTAGATGGGGAAGTAGAATTCCTGAAGGCTGTTGAGCCTTGGAGATTTTGTTCGTATAATTCTTGTTGTTTGAATGTTCTTGTATATTTAATTCTAATTTATATAGAAATAAGTCTTCGGCCACTTGGGATTTCTTAGAAGATTTATGTTACCCGTTGCAGGCGATTGTAACAAGGAGATCTAGTAATCCCTATGAAGAAATTTTTGTTTGTTTGTTTAATTTGATATTCATTCGTGTGAGTTTTAGATTGATTCTAGCATTATATAGAGATAACTATCACTTACTTAAGCTACGAAGCTTTTGCTGTGTATTGTGTTTGTGTGTTTACGGTGCTAATGGAAAAAATCAAACTTTTAAAACTGTATTTGCTTTCTTTGCTTTCATACGAGAATCATTGTAGCATTATCTGTCTCTAAGAGGATGTTGTTGTTTAATTTACCACTTCATTTCTATTTACTTAAATTCTGTAAAATAAGTTATTGTAACGTCGGCTCATTAGAAGAGCTCTCCTCGATAATAGTCAGGATTGACGAACGCGATGACCAAGCTCTCCTGAAGGAACATTGCATGTCTCAAAAAAAGACCGGCTGTTCTTATCTCATGCTTAGGGAATAACACATCTGAGCCGATTCGGAAAACAGCTTTGATCTCGCCACACCTGTTCTTTCTCGAACATCCAGACAATCGTTTGTCTCAAATTTCTATTGGAAGCAAGCTGCAGTGAACTGTATCCATTGTGTTGGGGTTCCCTCGCACATGTGGGCCGCGAATGACTTGAATGAAGAAGGTCAGCCTGTCGGGACAAAGACACCCTCAGTTTCAATGTGACAGGGTGATTTTTGGCCTCCTGTTGGTGACCAAAATACAGCATCGGAATTGAGATCAGATATGCTGACTTGCTGCTATTGGTAGTGAAGTCTATTGGTTTATTTTTTGTGTATATTTACTTATCTCAACATCTCTTATTTGGTATTATAAAATTTTTTTTAAATAATCCAGAAATTTTTTTTTTTTAACGAAATTTCATTCCAGTAAAATATTTTAATACTTTTCTAAAAAAGATAGCTTTTGGATAAGATTTCTTTATAAAAATAATTTAGAAATCTAGACGTTCATATTAAAATTTCACAATAAAATTAAAAATCTTATAAATTTTTTTAAGGTATATGACTATTGCGACAATTTTTTTTCTAAAAAAATAGAGATATGGGTTTCTTGTTTTTTTTTTTTTTTTTAGATTTCTTCTTATATTTTAAAAAAATACGCTAAAATTAAGAAAAGAAAAATAAATTATTATTACTAAAATGGAAAAAAATTGGTAAAAATTGACAAAAAATAACATAAATGCGGTCCCTTCTGTACCACAAGTTTCTGAACAGATTTTCAATTTTTCAATTCTAATGCGTTTCTATGTTAATCATTTTTCAATTGACCATCAGGATAAGAGATATTTTAATTTTTTGAAAAACTAGAGCACTTTATCTTTGTTATTATGTGAATTTGCTTAAAAAAACACTTATTATATTCACAATAAGGGGCTGTAAATTTTATTATAAAACAGTGATTGATAAATCTGACTGTTAAAACACTTCTACAGAACATACACAAAAAGTTTCAGTTGATTGTTTTCAAAACTTTTTTAGCAATATCTATCTGTTTGAGTATTTTCAAAGAAACACATTTTGAGTAAAACGCGTTTTAAAGCATGACATATATATCTTGCTTAAAATAATGGCATCTGCTTTTATTAAAATACTTGTATTTTTTGTTTTAATTAATGGAAAATAATAAACTTGGTACTTTTGTAAAGCTAATAAGATAGCCTATAAAATAAAATCATAAAAAAATTGTCAGTATTTGGTAAAAATGTAAAATTTTAAGGTATTCGGATACCTTAAAGTTAAGAATTTTGTTTAAGATTTTATCAAGTATCATTAATTGCTTTAAACGTGTGGTCTAAGCTATACTAGAATCTTACATTTTGTTATTTTTTACATAGCATAAAAAATAGCATAGTTGTACTTATAAAATTAATTTTTGATTAATAAAAATGTCGTAAAGTGTGTGAAATCAAAATAAAATTATTATGAATAACAATTGTGGAATTTTGTCATATTCTTTTGAAAACAAAATAATTTATTACATACGTTTTTGTAAATATTTAAATTTTACTTTTAAATTATAATGTTATTTGTTTCGAATAACTGTATATTACTAAATCAGAGCTAAAAGAAGTTCTAAATAATAAATCTCAGCTTTATGAGAGAAGAAAGAAAGTAATTTTATAATTTTTAACTAACATTTAAGTAAGTATCACATATTTTTAATCTTTAAATATAATTTTAAATAGAAAAGCATTAAGTAAAGCATAATTTCTTTATGCTCAAGATATTTTTATTAGCTGAAATTCCCATATGCTTAAATCCTTTACGGGGAATTAAACATAAGGATTTTTTTTTAACTGCCCTTAACGCTTGAGTACAAATATGATTAATCTGATTTTTTTTTTTTTTTTACTTGCGAAGAATATAATCTACAGTAATAACATCCTCATAATGTTGCATGTAAACAATTTTTTCTGCAGGCTAAGGAAAAAGTATGTTTTTTTTTCGTATATGAAAGGGATAATTAAACAGTTAAAAGATTTTAAAAAATATGAAAACTAATGTAACAATAAATAAAATTTAATTAAGAATTTAAATAATTTACTTTAATGTACATACTTAAGTTTCCGAGGATTATAAAATTAGTTGATACATTTTATATTTCATCTTTTAATGTAACTTGATTTTTGTTTTCAAAATATTGCTTTCATTTGTATTTAAATTGGAATGATTTTTATTGTTTTTTGTGAAATTTGCAGTACAATATTTTAATTCAAAATATATTGTTACGAATTTTAACAATTAATACCTAAAATAATGTAAATAATTTATATCTGGATGTTTAGTACGTTAATGTTACTTTCTGTTCTATTTATTTTATGATAATAATTCTAATATTCGTAAGCAATGCCGTCCCCTACATTATAAGGGTGTTTTAATGGAAACTTGGCGAAATATTGGTGATACGGCATTCTTTTTATCGACAAAATTTGACGAGCTGGTGACCATATTTGGTGACATAGTGACAACAAAGATGATTCTGAAAATCCCTTTAGAATTATGTAACATCACAATCTATGACATAAGTGGATTTTTCAACATAGTCACGAAGGCTATAAATAACAGTCGCTCGTTGAAACTGGGTCAGTATTACTTTGGCTGTTCACTAGCGAGTAATTGCTAGCTAATATTATTTGCGTACTTGTACTTTTAGATCCAGGAGGTGCATTAAGTCGATCGTGATCGACCAGTGGACCGCAAACACATTTTGGAGTGACCGCTTTTACTAAGACCTAAGGCACGCTTACTAAAAGAAACTTATTTATAAAACACTGAATCGTCTTTTCACAATCGATGCAATTCTGCTTACGTTATAAATGATTCAATACATGTGTGAGTGACTACTATTTGAAGCCGGTCCTTCACCGTCCTGCCTATCTAAGGGCGTGGGAGGGGGGGGGGGACAAAACATTACCAGAAACTTCTATAATAATTATTATTTTATTACTGTTCAAGCACACTAATCAACCACAAGTGAAACTACAAGAGGAGACCCTAGGAGTGATATAAAGAGAGCAATCTACAATAAGTAAACAAGCGCAAGTTATCTGTTTAATTGAATTTAATCCAGTTTATCTTAGATTATTAATTCTGAATCCACTAATTTATTATAGTGGCAAATTCCGTCCTTAACTCAAGTTTTGATAATGAATTATATATCACCTACGGATCACCGCAACAGTTCCTTCTATCTTACATTTACAAAACATTGTCTTTATATAGTCAAACTAATCTACATATCAAGGTTTCTTCTTGAGGGATGGCTGTGATTTAACGCAAAAGCTAGCTCCAAAGTTTCCCCATGAAGATTAATCAGAAGGTCACGGATAGATGCGTCACAAATGCTTGGACCACACATGATTTATTGGATGAAAATTATGACCTGATGACTGCCACTATAGGGGAAAAAGTCCCAACTCGCTGACTGAAGGGGAGAATAAATGTTGATGATCAGTTCATCGCGCGTTGTCACGGGATTGGGTTCTTGTGTTGATGTCATGTATCGCGGACTCGGTAGCGAACAAATTAAGTACATAAGTCTGTTTCAGATTCTTTGATTAACGTATCTTCTCTACTGGCTGCTATGAATAGATCCACGCTCATAGTTGTTCAAGCATTTAACTTGACAATCTTGTATTACTTAAGCTTTGTAGTAAAAATTGTATTGTCATGTTTTAATAGAGGGGTACAATGTCTAAAAAAAATGGCCACATCAATGCTATACCTTAAAAACATTAGAAGTTTTTTAGATGTCTGATTTATTTTCGCATCCCATTTCATATTTCTTTGTAGTTAGCTTCGTTTTATTAATATGTATTATTTTTTTTTTTTTTTTTTTTTTTTTTTTTTTTTTTTTTTTTTTTTTTTTTTTTTTTTTTTTTTTTTTTTTTTATTTACTGTTTTATTAAAAAAAAAAAAAAAAAAAAAAAAAAAAAAAAAAAAAAAAAAAAAAAAAAAAAAAAAAAAAAAAAAAAAAAAAAAAAAAAAAAAAAAAAAAAAAAAAAAAAAAAAAAAAAAAAAAAAAAAAAAAAAAAAAAAAAAAAAAAAAAAAAAAAAAAAAAAAAAAAAAATTGTTTTTTTTTTTTTTTTTTTTTTTTTTTTTTTTTTTTTTTTTTTTTTTTTTTTTTTTTTTTTTTTTTTTTTTTTTTTTTTTTTTTTTTTTTTTTTTTTTTTTTTTTTTTTTTTTTTTTTTTTTTTTTTTTTTTTTTTTTTTCTCTAATGAACTGTATTTACTTATCTTTGCGCTACTTTTGGCTCACTTGTTGGAATTTCATTTAATTTTCATAAAAACATTTAATATTAAACTATAGTTAGTACAATTCCGTAAATATAATTCTTTCTGTATTTTGAATATAATATCTCATTTTTAGAAAAAAATTTGTCTGTATCATAAAACTACTCATAAAGAGAATTGTTGTACCATTGTTGTGCGGCCCGGTGGCCGAGTGGTCTAGGCATCGGATCATGGCTAGCATGTCATGAGTTCGATCCTAGTACCACTAAAGACCCTCCGTGTAGGGGGCGATGCACGTTAAATCTGTCGAGAGCTCAAACGTCCTCTCGTTGGTGTGGTAGTTATGAGAGGGGGGTGCCAGCTCAGGTGTCGTCCGCGTCACTTGACCATGGTTCAAAATTACGCGGACCGTCGCCAAAAGCCCTCGTGTTGCTAATCAGTGCGACGTTAATATTCTCTCACTCTCTCACTGTACCATTGTGGTTACATACGTTGTACCATTGTTTTTACATATGGCTTTATTGGAAGGATCAATACAGATATATAAAACAGCTCAAGTATCACACAAGAACAATGATAAATGATAAAAAAAGAACAAGCAAAAAAGTAAGAATCAGGACAAATTAGCATGGGAACAAAAGAAAAATTTAAACAATTATCTCATTTTTAGAATTATTAATTATCTCAACATTATATTATCCCATTTTTAGAAAACAATTGATCCGTATCATAAAAATATTCATTAAGAGAATTGTTGTTACATGTTGTATCATTGTTGTTACATGCATTGTATCATTGTTGTTACATAGGCTTTATTAGAAGGATCAATCCAGATATATAAAGCAGCTCAAGTATCCCACAAGAACAATGATAAATAATAAAAAAAGAACAAACATAAAAGTAAGAATCAGGACAAATTAACATGGGAACAAAAGAAAAATTTAAACAACAAAAAAAGGAACATAAGGTCATGGAACATAAGGAAAAGGAACATGTGGTCTTTACAAGGAGTTCAAGAAAGTTCTGGCATTCCAGTATAGTTTGCATATCTCTCAAAGTTTTTGAGACTCTTTAACTAGTTCTGGGCATGTAAGAAGATGCTCTGTATTCATGATGAACATATTTGGCACATAGTAGATGGAAGGATGATTATTTTATTAAATGATGTGCCATGCAATCATGCCCTGTTTACAGTCTAAAAATTGTCATTGTCTCTTTGCGGGCTTTTGATAAAACTTTTTTCCATGTGTTTTGAATGTTAGCCTAGGTTTTGCCTTCTGAATTAGCTGCCAAGTGAGATTTAAGAGTATCCAGTAATTTCTCATAAATACGTTTTTCAAGTGACTCTGGAGGAAGAGTTTTGTTGTCTTGGTACTCAAGTGTTCCTGTCTTGGCTAGTAAGTCTGCCTTTTCGTTATGATTGATTCCCACATGTGAAGAGATCCATTGCAAAATGATTATTTTGTTGTATTTACAAAGAAAGTTCAAGGTTTGTCTCATTTCTGAGATATTCTGGGTGTTTATAATTTGTAACTACAGCAAGGATGAATGATTTGAAAATGACTACCATAACTGCTTTAGAGAAACAATCGATCTTTATTTTGAGGTTTTTCAGAGGTAGAGAGATTGCAAGGACCTCTGCATCAAAATTCGACATGAAGTGTCCTACAGGAGTACATTAGGAAAAGAGTTCACAGTATATATTAATTTAAACATTTGTGTCTGTTTCATGGAGATTAATTTGAATGATTTTGTAGAACAGGCTGTGTACAAATGATGGACGTGCTTTTAAAAAGTCATATTATTGAAACTATTGCACATATCACAATAAGGCATACATGAATTTAAAGAGAAATATACCTAGTTTTTTTTTTACTTTTGCGTATGTTCAATGTGTGACCCTCTTGTAAAACGGCATACATCCAATCTGTAATCTAGTTCGTTCCATATATTTTGTATCGTCACTTTATCAATGGTTCGTAATGTTGCATAAAGGCTTACTTGCCGTTCACTGTTATTTTCTGTGCCAGTTGCAAATGATACTGCCTTAAAATTAATTCTTTTCGCAAAATTTTCCATGCCGTTTTCTGGAGCATTCCTATTTCGCAGGTGGCAACTCTTACAGGCTTCAGTCACTTCGAACAAAACTCTGCCTCACTCTTTCAATTGCTTCTTCCAAGACGCTTGGCCGGCCACTGCTTTTCTTTCTGCGCAATCAACCTATTATTTTAAATTGATGGTTAATGTTTCTTTCCGTAGCGATATTTCTAAGTGCACGCTGCATCGTAATAACTGGGGAAAAAAACGTGCATACTGCAATGCACGAAACCTCTTCCCTGTCAGTGTCGCCATGTTTAGGCTTCAAACATAACGATCTTGAATGTGCTGTTTATCATTGGTGGGAAAAAAAACTTGATATATTTCTCTTAATACTCATATATCACTTATTGTAATACATGCAGTAGTTTCAAAAATAAGATTTTTTAAAATCGATTCCATCATTTGTCCTCATTTTGTATGCTTTCTTAAGAAAAATTCTAAACTAGTCTTTCAATAAAAGAATAAGAATTCTTTGTGTTTTAAATTAATTAATAATGTGATTACTATATTATTTTTGAACAGGAATAGTTATTTTGTTCAAAACTAAGCAAGGTCTTTTTGCGTATAAGAAATTTATAAAAAGAAGCATTTCAATTTATTTTATAATGTGATCTGATTGAAAATAACTTAGACCATGAAAATAATATTGAGCATAATTATTTTAAAAATGTACAAGTATTTATTTCAAGGTCGTTTATAAAGTCAATACCTTTATTCGTTCATTAAAAGATGTATTTTTTTTGTATAGACACCATGTTTCAAAGTATAGTTGATTTTCGTTAGTTCTTTTTAAAACAAAGTTTTATAGTTCAAAATAGTAGCAATCTCATACTATTAAATGTTTGCAAATAATTAAAGTTTTCCAGTTAAGCTTATCAATAATTCAAGCAATCGGGAATAGCTTTTAGAATAGTTAGTTAACCATTCTATGTTTGTGGAAAGTCTAACATTTCAATCGGGTGGTATTGAGAATTTAACAGCCGAGAAGGATACCATGACTAATTAAATGTTACACTGCATTTTCGAGTTCTGTAATAGGACTCTGTTACACTAAATTATACTGATGACTTCAGTTTCCTCTATCTGAGCCAAATATATAAGGGAGTAACAAGTTTCAAGATATTTTTAAGATATAAATGCATTGCTGACACACACACACATATATATATATATATATGTATATATATATATATTCTATAAGAAACTGTACCTTCATATATATATATATATATATATATATATGTTTAAATTTTATATTTATAATGGTTAAGATATGTATAAGCAGATAACAGAATTGTTCTCTCTTTATTGTATGTATACTTCAGAGAAGGTAGAGAACACGATTAAATTTGTAGGCAATTTGGAGGCAGTATGAAATTATTGCCCACACTTGCTGCTTCTTGCTTTTAGAACAGAACCCGATTAGACATCGAGTTCGAACTTGGTTTGAACAAACCATACTGGAAATGCCTTAATGCTGCTTCAGATCTATTGCATAGACATTGGTCAGTACATCAGCAGTCTTCAAACTTTTTCCACTCGCGGAACTCCTAGTACTTGAAGAGGTTTTCGTAGAATCCCACACATTCCACACATTCCACACACATATTTAGAAGAATATATCTCTCTGAATTATATATTCAAAGTAAATCAACAGGTTATATGTACTTTATGTAAAGGCAATTAAAAGAAAAGTATTGCATTTATTATTAAACAAATTGCAATGTAATTTTTTAATATAATTTACTTATTAATAATAATGATTTTTGATCCAAAACTTACATACCCGTACATTATGTTTAGTAACTGGGATATGTGCCTGCTTTTTTCCGCAGAAATTGTCCTAAGGCTATGTCTATTGAATTTATTTGCAGTCGCATTTCATATTCTGCGTTTCACATGTTTGTTTTTGTATCCACTTACGTTGGAAAATATATTTCACTTAAACACAATATTCTGAATGCAATTAAAAGGTTTATAGTTGTATGAGAAATCCTGTGTATTTTTCATGAATATTCAACTTAAAATTTAGCATTTGTTCTAGCTTGAATTTGGATTTAAACATAGAATCTGCAGATAGGTTGTTTTTATTTCTTTCATTATAGGTGTTTTTTTTTACAATTGCAAAATTGTGCATTTTCCATTGGAAACACAAGTTAGTAATTATGCTCTTGTATTTAGTTATACAAGACACTGTGTTAGTTAAAGTATAAAACTTTCTCGTGGAACCAATATAGTAAACAAAATATTTCCAATCTAGTAGGAAGCATACATATAAAGATAAGGCATTTTAATATTCTTTTATTATATTACAACCAAAGTTTAAAAAGTGTTAAAAGATAACGTTTATTATACATAAATATTTTAATCATCAGTATTAATAAGCTTTAGATAATTGTAATTATACAAACATCATAGAGATAATAATTTCGCATACGTATTTATAACTTTATTTTTTATTGCGACTCGTGGTATGCTTTCTGGAGCCCAGGGTTCCGTGGAACACAGTTTGAAGACCACTGCCTTACATAAATTGCAGTGGTTTGAGAATGATGGAGGCACAGTCTTTCATATGTTTATGGAAGAATCAGAAATCGGGGAGATATAAGCACAGTGTGCTAGAAAAGGTGAAAATTGAACACCCTCTTCGTCAAAGTAGTTCAGGATACAACGAGAAACATTAGGTCTTGCGTTATCATGTTCAAAGAGGATTTCTTTTAAGCTTCAAGTATGGGATCAATCAACAGTTTCAAAATATGAAAAAGCAAAATTTGTTGGTTATATTTTCAACGATGCAAACAAGAAGCATTCTTGCCATGTACTAAATGGCTGCCTAGATCATTCCCTGGTTCAGATCTTGTAGGACAATATTGAATGCAAGCAGACAACGTGCGTTTTCCTTTTTGCCTCTAGACAAGGATACCACTAACGCGATACAGTACTCAGAAACGGAACTCATCTTCTGAAAAGTCTAGAGGTGCCACTCCTATATGAAGTTTTGTTCTTAGACGGCATAATTGTCACTGGACGTCGCTGTGCTGTAATGTCCTCTATAACGACCTTCATACTGCTTCAGAGATTACCGCAATGTCCATGAGGGTACTTGTTAGTGAGAAACAGTGGATGGATGAAAATTGTATAAAATTGTGGATAGGAAGTGTTTGGTAAAATGGTCCTGATGCCTTAAAGACTCTAGAAAGTGTTTTAATTTGTGTGAGACATGTCCAGTTCACAGCTGACGTATAACATTAATTTAACTTTTAGATGGGAGTTTTAGCAAACCATTCAAACGAGCAACATTATAATATGATGATGTTAGAAGGTGAAAAAATAACAATGAGTAAGCTTTTGACGGATCTATACGTGGCTCCGCTAACCCCTTGAGGACTCTTTAAGAAAAATATTCAATTCAACCAACTTTCACCGAAGGTAAGAAAACTTGATTATGCAAATTAAGATTATTATATAAATTCTGTATTCATGAGTTTTGAGAGTTAGTGATGTGTGGATAGAGAGTTAGTGAAGGATTGTGAGTTATTGAAGTGCGAATCTAAGATTATTAAAGTGAGAATTGAAGATATCGAAAGTGAGGATCACTTGGATGTGAGCTGATCAAAATAGATATTAGTGTTCAAGGC
This sequence comes from Trichonephila clavata, assembly GCA_019973975.1. NCBI lineage: Eukaryota > Metazoa > Arthropoda > Arachnida > Araneae > Nephilidae > Trichonephila > Trichonephila clavata. The sequence continues at coordinate 173,468 of BMAO01019327.1, forward strand.
CTCAATGGTAGGACTTCTACTTTACAAGAGTACAGATATTGTGCGTATTATTTAAATATAAGTTAGAGAATAAATTGCTAGGGCGCGCCTGAGTTAATAACGATATTGTCTAGATTATCGTAGAAATTAGTTGAGTGTTCGTAATATTATCAGTTGGCTAACTGGTCTCACCTTCGTGCTCTAAATAGTGATCAAACTATCTTAATTGGATTATTATTGTGCTTGTGTTGATAAGTGTGACAATAAAATAATTTTAGTGAATCATGTCTTCTGATCAATTAGTTGCTCCCACACTTCTAGCAGGGTCCGAGAGTAGACAAGGGGGATTAGAGGGAAGTAGTCAAAGCCGAACATCACAAGCTCAATCTATCATTATATTCGAGAACAAATCTATGAGGGATTTATAAAAGAAAATGAATGAAGGAATCAAACATAAAATAATTCTAAAGCACATGTTCATTGCCTCCATGAAAAAAATATTATTCAAGCTTCAGCTTTAAAATTGTATCGTTAAAATAAAAATTGAGTTTCACCTTGGAATAGAATACAATATCACACGGTAATGACTATGTATCCCCATTCCTTAAAAAATATCCTTTCAACTTAAACTTAACACAACGCATTTAAAAGAAAAATTTAACAACGGTCAGATATTTCTATAAAAATATGAGTTCAATATAAGAAAGCATGTACGTCCAATTTTATTTTCAATTCAAAGAATAGATAGACGAATAAACAAAACTCGAATTCCGTGGTCTATCACAGAAAAATATTCCTTAAGGTTGTTTATCCATCTCAAACAGTATCTCAAAAATGTTTCAATTCTTCTTTCTTAAGAATGGGATCAATTTCAACAAGAAAAATTGGTGTTTGAAATATTTTATTTCAGAGGAGAATGTTTAGTTTAATAGTGTAATGGAAAACACAGAAGGCTTTCTTTAGATATTGACCTTACGGAAATAAGAAGAATCACCCATGCTAAGAATAATCATTGTATTCTGGAACATTGTATTCTAAGCCTATTGAAAGAGAATGCTATAAGCCGCTGAGATCATCAAGTAAAATGCAAATCCATCCATCGAAAACAATTTGTCTTCTGTTCTTTTATTTTTGGAGCGTTCAGCTTTGATATGCACTTTATTATGATTTAGTTTTTTTTTACCATATGATGTTACTTGTCTTTAGAGTTAGGAGATAAATTCTGCTTTTTTGCATACATATAACTTTCGTTTTAAGTTTGGAAAAAGAGCTTACAGCTTTAAAATATTGACATTTAAAAAGTATAACTTATATCTTTTATTGTAAAATTAGAAGGAAAAAGAAGATATTTTTCGAGAAAGAAACAGTAAGTAGTGTAGTGTCAGAAAACACGCATACAGGTAATTATTTTTTACTTAACAATTCATAAAGTCATTTTCTCGCCAGAATTGTTAAATTAAAAATTTGTTCAGCTTTAGAATGGTTTATAGAAGTAATTCATTTAGCTTATTAACTGAACTGAACTGAACTGAACTCAGTGGCGCAACAGCTCAACAATACTTTGCCTGGAACCGTTTCCTTGGTACTCAGGCAATTTACATTTCGTCCTTTGCATTTGCGCCTTGAAAATCCAAATATGGTTTTTCTTGCTAGCCAAAGTTCTATAGCATAAGTAATAGGAAAGTAACTTCCAATTGAAATTTAAAAATTAATACAGTCTGTGATAAGTATACTTACCATAGCCTTATTAAGAGTTAAAACTATAGAAATCGTTGAATGAAATATACGTAGAAAACCTGCTGGAATAATGTGACAGATATATCACATAAATAAAATAATGAAGCTAATTTTTTTTTCAAACATAAGAAGAAAAACTATGTTATAAGGTACCAATTACTGCAGAATTTAAGACATAAATATTTCAGGCAAATAATAGTAATCATCTGTGAAAAAATATGTTTGAAAGGGGGAAAACACACAAAACAATTGATAATAATTACGTATAGGATTGGAAAACAATAATTAATTATTTAATTTGAACAATCACTTCTGAAAAAAAATATAATTCACTCTTAGAAATACAAAAGTTCATTTTTACTTTGGTATTATTGTTCCTTTAATATTTAAAACTGATTTTGTTAGCTTAGAAAACCACAGAATCAAATGAATTGTCTAAGGTTTAAAGCAAATATGAAAGAGAAAAAAACATCTTATTTTTATTCAGAAAAACAAAAACTTCAAATGACATTCCCTAATATGATTTGAATTTTAAATACATTGATATTATTTAATAATAAAATAATATTCACATATGCAAGGAACTCACAATTACGACAGAGAATTGTAAAAAATTAATATATTAATAATTAATTTCTAAATCATAGTAAATGTTTCCCTAAGAAAAAAATGAGGAATTTTTTATTGTCTTATGAAGGCTTATGTAATGAAGAATTGTGTGGCTGTAAAATGTAAATTATGAATTATTTCCATTGTACAATCCTGCAGTGAAGAATTTAATTTCACAAATTCAGTAACTATAATATGAATTTTTTGTGTTTATCTGGATATTCTCTTGGGGAAAACAATTTAAGTGTAATTTCAATAGTTCTATAAAAATATGTAGGTACTAAGCAAATATATAATTTATATGAAGCTCGTTCTTAACGTTATTTTTATCTTGAAAATGTTAATGAATAAGCACAAAATAACTGCTTTGAACTTGAAATGTTTTAATTTTATTTTTTATTAATACGGATTATATATAGTACAAAATAAGCTTAACACCCCAGTATATTAAACTAAACATTGATTAAATTCCCTAAAATCCCAATCACTATAAGTGTGTTAATGGCTCAAAATTATATTAATATAATTTTCTTATAATTTTAAATTTTCCTTTTTTTACATTTAATCAGTGCACGATTTTTATTAATGAATTAGCTATGCATATGTGGTGCCCTGGGCTGCTTGAAATTTTCTTACTTATTAAACGTTATGTTATGTTGTAGTCGTGGCATATTGGAGGAGACTTGATATTTGTAAACTTTTATTATTTCTTGACCAGAACATTGCGACAGTTCACAAAAAAACTACTATCTAAAAACACAAAGTCAGACAGATGGAAGCAAGCATTTACAACGAGACGCAATTTACATGAAGAACACAAAGACAAAGAGAGATAGCACCCAGCGCTTTGAGTTTTTATACTAGCGGTGAAGGTCGTACGACTCCTTTCTAACAGGAGTCGTGATTGGTTGCAAATGCGGGCGTCCAATTAGATTAAGATTAAGATTATCACAGCCTCATACCAAAGAATTAGAAAATAATTTAAAGGAGTTAATTTAAAGAAGGTTAGAGGGAGTCATTACATATATATGTTACGGTTAAAGTGTGGGATTCGTTATTTCATAGAATATAACACAAGATATTTCATAATATAATTAGTATATAAAATTTTTGAATTCTACGATTTAACTAGATATTCTATAGAATAACGATTACTTGATCGTTAAAAGATGAGATATTGAATTTAAAATTTCATTGAACCGATTCTAGTAGCTTTTAATCAGTTTTGATCCGCTTATAATTGCTTTGCAATGTTGTGTGTATGTACACTCATTATTCCGTTGCTTTTAAACGTATTATTTAGACAGTGTATTTATGTTAGCTTTTTACGTTTGAGGTTATTGACAAATATTTTTGCAACCTGTTTTCAAGTAATAAGTTCTGCATAAATGGGAGATCAGCCTGTAAATAAAAAAGATTTAATGTAAGAGAGATTTGAATCTTTATTAAAAATAAGCATGGGAAAAAGGAAAACAGTACTGCGCCTACTCGTGAAAAATTATTAAATTGGATAGCAGAAGTAAAAAGGGCTAAAACAGTACAAGAAATTACCAAATGAACTATTGGTTACTCTAGCATTATGATATTCTTGAAGTTCAAGGTGTAGAAAAGTTAACTGTGTCAGTAACAGATGCAAAGCATATCCCCCCTTTATGCTTAACTAATGTTAGCAATATATGAGCAATAATAAATTATATCTTCTATTTTTCCTTATTATTTATTAATTAATCACCCGCTATAAAGATAAAACGTATTTTCAAGAGGTTTCAGTTTTTTATAATCAATTAATCTATAAAATAACTTTGAAATTGTATGTTTTTCACTTTAACGGTCTATCATTAGATATTTCATAGAATAACTAGTTAGTTCATAGAATAACTAGCTATTTCATAGAATAACTAGGTAAACTATGAAATTTTTCATCTATTATGTACTTTAAATTATTTGTCTAGTTATTTCATGAAATGCCTAGTTATTATATAAAACAACTGAATTATACATTTTAACGGTAACATATATATATAAACATTCTCTTTTCTCGTTAATGGATACTTCATATTTAGACAAGAACTTAAAAACATTTTGCTTCTAATTAGAGACGATTTCCCACAAGATTAAAAATAATTCAGCTTTCTCCTACTGTTTGGCTTTAGTGAAGAAATATAATTGATAGAATTTTTAAAATTCTTATTACATCATCATTGGTTTCTTCATTATTTTGAAAGCAAGAATTCTTTTATACGACTAGACATAAGACTACTGAAATTCTTTAATAATTGCATGCAAGTGAACACTCAAATGTCAAACATATTTTTTTTTGTTCATTATTTTAATAAAACTTTAAAAATTATAAATTTTAACGGAAATAATTTCCTTATGTATCATTCAGTTGCAAATGTTTGTTGAAAAGATCATAATATAAGACTTAAAATAAATAGAAACGTAATAAAATTTATTTATTAATAAATAGAAACGTATTGAAATATATAACATATATTTTATTTAATTAGTAATGAAAAATATAATGAAATATAAATAACTATATAAATAAAGTATTAAACAGTTATAATTATTTTATTGTACTATATCGTATTCATTGCTAGATAAAAAAATAATTCCAAATGTCTAACGTTGCATAAAGTGTTGTGTGTGTGTGTTGTGTGTGTTACATTATTTAAAACAAATTAACTTAAATCTGTTAGATAATTGTTTTGAACAATTTCTTTAAGTATTCATTAGTTTAAATTGATAATATAAAATTATTTAATATATCAAAGGAATTAATGTTGTATAAATATTAAAACGCATTTATAAAAGAATTACCGTAAAATCCGCCGTATAGTGCACTCCTGTACTCTCGAGCTCTATATTTTTATTTTTAGGTATATTCGCCGTATAACACGCATCCCCTTTTTTACGAAGAATCCTGAATTTTGCGCAAGTAATGCTGTTATGTTTATAAGTCATTTATTCAAAGTATTATTTATCAGGTTTTTTTGAAAAAAAAAAACAGTATACTTCTAGAACTAAGATTCTTTAAGTTCATAAGGAATGACATTTCTTTTAAACAAACTGTATTTCGATATATGTAGAAGCCTAATTTTTTTTTAAACTCATCTTTTTTTATTTGTAAAACTGTCCTTTTTATACACGGCGTATAAAGCGCACTCGTAAATTTTGATCTTATTTTTTGTATTAAAATTGCGCATTATACGTCGGATTTTACTGTAAATTATAACTGAATTACGTTGTTCATTCCTTGACAAGTACTTGAGAATGCAGATATGTTTGTTAATTTTTTTTAAAAAAAAAATATATAGGTAAATATAAAGAAATTAACGAATAGTACGTAACGAATATATATATATAAATGCTGTAAATGTATGACTGCTTTCAAATACCTAAACAGTAGCTGGAGACATTTGAAGGAAAACTGGTGCAGTTTCTCGAATTGAAACTATCCCCCTTTTGCATAACACCCTTAGGTCTTGACAAAATACTCGGCTCCTAAGCCCAAAAGCATTTCCTTTTCCAACCTACAGCGTGAATTAAAACCTCCTCTTTCAGCAAGAGATTTAGTTAGATGCTGGAAGCAGCTGTCGCTTTCAAGGAGAGATTTGCAATTTCTCTGTAGTTCTACTTGTCTTGTAAAGAATTACGGAACGTAAATTTATTTCTCCTTTTTTTGTAACACTACAGGAACTAACGATGGTATGTATTATTCTATCTTTCTTTGATATTATTTCACAAATAGAAGTATGTTGAACTGCTTGAACAATAACATCTTCAAAATGTTGTCAAATTATTTTGATCATGCCGATCACTTAGATCAGGGTGGACAATCCCTTTTGGGAAGAGTGCTACTAATTGATTAAAAAAATTCTGTATGCGTACCACTTCAAACTTTTCCAACAAAGAAATGAAAAGTTAAAAAAATGTTACTTATACGTCCATTATGGAATTTTTACGAAAATAGCACACATTTTATGCAAATCTAAGTAGTGAAAATTTAAATATCATATAATTATAAAACAAAAATACGAAGTTAATTTTTTTATTGTTAATTTTTTTTTCAGTTATAATCAGTTAGTTTAGGTATAAAATAAAAATAAGTAGCCAGAAAAAGTTGATTCTAAATAATAATTAAAAAGTCGGTACTTTTTCAATGTGGGTTTTCAATTTGTAGATTTTTACTGACTCATCTACATTAGGATTAGTTCTCGAAGATGCTAATAAAATCAGATTGTTTTAAGCGTGCATCAGATTCTCTTTTTTTCTCGGAAATCGAGACAAAAAAAGCAAAAATGTGTTCCAAAAGAAGATATATCGGTAAGAAAAGATAAATTTCAAAGCCTATCTTCATTATTGGGAAACAAGCACTCACCGGGACAGATATTTTAAAACACGCACCCTGATATTCCAAAATCTCACGAATACACTTCCTTTGGAAAACCAACGCATACAGCAATGGAGAAATGCTGTCTACTTTATAATTTTCTATTGTAATTTAATTAAGTGTACTTAAAATAAATTATGAAATTTTGTCTTGCTGAGATAACCACCTTTAAATAAAACAGTCAAAAATAGTTTTTATTACTATACTTTTAAATGCTTCAATAAGTCTTCGCGTGCCTTTCTTACAACTCAGCCATGCCACACTGTGGCACACGTGCCGTGGGTTGGCTACGCCTGATATTGTTTGCGACGAATCTATCCCCACCCTTTCCTTAACATAATCCTCTTGGGGAAATCTTGGGTCTATCAATTCGAGTTTAATCGCAACGAACCCTCTAAAGAAGCAAACATGCTTATTCGGATTAGGTCGGATATGTATAGTCTGGGTTTTCAAGCTTGTGTAATATTGAGATATAGAGAATGTGAGGAGAAGGAGATATTGCTACGAATCAGGTATTATTCAATTTTATGGCGCGTTGCAGATGTTAGACAGTGGGAAGCATTAAAGTGACGATTGGACATATAGTTTAAATATAGCTCAGATATTTAGGACAGTGTATTTGATTCTGATATTAGAGGGTCGATTTTCAAAGTCTTCTCATAATTCGCGCATCATCTCGTTATTTACCCTCATAATGCTCAGATTGGGAACATCTCTTATTGTTTGAATTTTTAAAATCGTCTTGGTAATTTGTGTGTTCAATAAATAGCTTGAAAACTGATATGGCTAGTCATGCTTCTCTTCCTCCCAGAACTCTAGGTGGAACTGAGGGAATATCTCAGTCCTTATGAGTTAATTGGAATAATATTCAAAATCTTCACATTTTTACTTATTTTGTACCCGATTGACGACATCGTCAATCGGTACTTTTAGGTTCGGCGTCAAATAGTCAAGAAGCAGTTGGATAAATAAATAAATACTTAGTTTGTTGCAGATTAAGCAAGTAAAAATCATAACACATTTCCAATAAATATGCTTCTAAAAAAGAAAAGTTTTCCATTTTACTTAATTTAACATTACTAGAAGTTATCCGTTCATACAAGCACAGTATGGTGACAACTGTTTATTCCGAAGCAAGATCTGCGAATGGATAGAGAACTTACAACAAGGAAAAACTTTACTTGCCGACGAGTGATTGGGTAGTTCATCACGCCAACCACTGAGAACAATGTATTATTCGCTGAGAGTATACTGATGGAAGGGATGTGGCTACCATTTAGCACATTCACACCTTCCACAAACAATAAGCGAATCACTGCCCTCCTTTTCTCCTTGGTGCTGATCTACATTGGAGCTGCAATGTTGAACGGTCTGCTACATTCCAACGTCTACGAAGGAAGACGAGTAACACTTTGTTTAAAAGTGTTTCCGACTACCCCTCATTCAGTAGTGGATGCTAGCACTTTTTACTAAATCTTGGAAAAAGAAATTGCAAAAGTAACTGTACTTTTTGACCTTCATTTATATATAAGGGCGTTTCTTAAACTGGGGGAGGGGGGTCTGATAACTCTAATAACTCTACGAAGAGGGTGCTAGCATATAGGAAAGTCTTATAAGTAAAGATTATTTTAAAAAACTACAAGTTTACTGAAATAAATAAAATACATTCTGTCATAATAAAAAGTAAAATACACATTTACAGTGATAGAATATACTTATAGATGAATCGATACACAATGTATTCGATAATAAAATTAACAGTACTAAGTTAAGAACAAGTTTAATAATTACTAGTGACACCATGGTCTTGCCATATGTAAAATTATATACAAAAATTCACACTTATCTTGATAAGTTGTTCGATTTATAAGTAATCTCTTAACCACCGATTAAAAATATGCAATTCGCTCCCAATGACACCAGGCACACGGTCAAGGTGATTTTATGACATTCCATAGACTTCGGAATAATTTTACGGATAGAAGAGCACAGAAAAGATCGTTCTTCGGAAAGATATATATGTATATGTGCGGGAAATTAGAAAGCTTTGGCAAAGTGAGAGGTTTATATATGCTTGCGGCATTTAAGAGGTTTAAGTCGTATTCTCTAAGTTTAGCATAAAAATCTAGTATAATTTAATTCAATACAATGTTATTGTATGTAGAGGGGGGCGATAAAAATTATGGTTGAATATTGGGTCGCAAATATTAAAAGTTTGAGAAGCAATGGTATATATAGTTAAATTCAATAACATGTATTAAGTATATTAATTACCTTTGCATACAACTACAATGAATATCACAGTATAAAAAAATATGATACATAATTTAAGTTGTTTCATTTTGCTAGTTGATATAATTATGCTTACGACGAATTATTTAATTTTAAATTCAAAGAAACTGTTATTTATTAAATTGAAACGTTGATAAAAACACTATATAAATGTTTTATCTTTATCAAAAGGTAAGTTTTCTATTCTTTTCAAAATAACATTTATTTATTTTCATTCTTAAATAGGTGCTAAATGGATTATTTCTTCGTAAATATATCATTTATTCATTCCAAAAAGAATAATTTCAAATAAATAAAGTAATTATTTTTCATTGGACACATTAAATTTATTAAGACAAATAATTCTTCAAAATCTTAACAAACAAATGTTTTTATAAAATTGAGATTTGAATAACTAAAGGAAATGATAATTTGTAAATATTTATTAGAAATGTAAATTTTAAATAATTCCTATTATGATTCAATGTAAATTCCTTTGTTTCATCATTGCATTAATTATACAGTAGAAAAGAGACAATTTGAAAGAAACAATAAGGAATTGTTTGAAAATATTATTCTCAATTAAATGCATTCAATTATGCAATTACTTTTGCTAATTTTAATTTTACATAATTATTTTCTGTAAAATAATAAATGATTCAAAAAAGAAAAAAAATATTTTTTACATATGTTTTAATCATTGAAGTTAATTACTTAGTTGGCAAGTAAAAGTCAAAGTTTTAAAGTTCGTTGGTATGATAAAAAATGTATATTTTTTATCTCCTAAGGCCTCCTAATTTACTATTCTACTAATTTACATAAAATAGCTCAATTTAACATTAGCGGTATAGCGGGGGGGGGCACTACTCTTAAGTACAGGATGTAGTAGGAAAATTCACAAAATAAATTCCAGAAGCAAAATAAATTTCTACGCCCTCAGATACATCTATCAGTTTCTAAAAATACAAATACGTAATGATAAAGGTTATTTGCGAGCAATCTCTCGTCATACTGACTCAGTTTCAGCGAGTGAGAGATATCTATAGTCTGAGAGGCTACCTTCCAGCTCTTTCTTGAAAAATCCGCTCAAGTCGTTGATCATGATGCTCATATATCTCTCCAGTAATTTCCAGAAGCATTTATGATAGGCAAGTCGCCAACCCGTCAAAGTGGTTGCAATTGCCAATTTGGCTGTATCATCAGTATTTTTCCAAGTTTCGACTGAAACGCCGGTATTATATAAGGGACTGCGTTGCTAGTGAATATTACATATTTATCATAAAACAAATACAACAGAAGGTAATATTAACGTATTAAACATCCAGATATAAATAATTTTTCTCTATTTTAAGCATTAATTACACAAAATTCGTATCATTAGGTAAAAAAGATGTTCACACATTGTCAACATTACATTATCATGAATCAACATCAACTAAAATAGTCTCCTTCCTACTGCTGAAACACCAGAAAATATATGCGATTTGTAACCTTTATCTCTTTACTGGAGAATTAGAAATCCAAGGAATTACGAAACTCCTTCTTTTTGAAGTCGACAGCTGTTTAAAGCATCCTTCTAAATCCCTTGGTGAAAAGAAGTTTTAATTCACGATGTATGTCCAGAAAAGGGATGACACAGAGTTTAGGATCTAAGTATTTTGTAAATCCCGGAGGGTGTTATGTAAAAGATGGGTACTTTCGAAGATAGAGGAGAACTTGTGATAGTTTTGTTTATGTTGTCCCAAGCCGCTTTCGGGGGTCTTAGAAAGTGGTTGTTTAATTAAGCTGTTTACTCATTATATTCTCAATCGTTCACTTAAGTAAGATACAGCTTCATTGTTGCTGTAAAGTATAAACAAGTTTATCTGCTCTTTTCGTAGGATAATAATTACTGAATTAGAATAAATCAGTTCGTCATTTATTAAGGCAAATATTATTCTTAACCTTTGATTTGCAAGCAATGCTATCATTTTATGTCTCGTGGTAAACTCGTGTGAAATTAGAGGAAGTTACTCCTTATTGTGGGAGTGTTCCAGTTCACAACGATTATTCTTGATTAGTAATGATAATATAATTATTTATATTGGATTTAAATACTTACCGTAAATAATACACCATTCTAAATTGCAAATGTATTAAATTTTAAAATTCATTAAATATTAGACGTTATACTCCCATTTCTCTGGATGTATTTTGACATAGTACGACAAAGCATTTTTCTTTAATTATTGTTATCTAAGTCCTAGCATTATAAGCTAGAACAGGAGTCTGCAACCCAGGGCACGCGTGCCACATGTGGTACGCGGTACAATTCTCAATGGCACTCTGCACTACTCTGCAAATGTGTCAATTTTTGAGTGGTTGGAAGTTGATAAATTTTTATTGGATCTTTTTAACAAACATCTTAAGAATTATGGACAATGAAGGAATTTCGAAAAAATTTGAAAGATAAATTTACAGCTATTTTGTAAATCATTGAACGTAATTGCTGAGTGGATTTAATTGTTTGAGGAGAAAAATTGTATGTACTCTTCTTTCTGCTTTTGGTTCTATATATCTAAGTAACAATTCTTTCCTCAAGTGGAAAATATTTCGAGTCCATTTAGAAATTGTTTAGCAACTGAATGCTAAGAATCATGCCAAATAGCAAGTCACAAATTATACTCCTGATTTTGCTATATGAAAGTAGACACTACGTTTGCATTAAAAATTTTATTTATATTTTATTTATCTATATTGAAGGAAATACTTATATTTTATATTCTCTGTTTCTTACTTTCATAAGAGTATGTCCAATTTTATTTATTTATTTTTATTTTTGAGGAATAAATAGTTATACTTTTTATGCAATTTATTTTTATGTTTTGAAATATCTTTAAATGATTCGGAATTAATATTTAACAGAATTGTAAATCTATATTTTGACATCTAATCTCTAACTCTGCATACATTATCACGGAAATCGAATTGTTTTAGTACTGTACTACTATGTGGTATGCAGAATCATATTACCAGATCTGTTTGACAGCTAAGAGGTTGCGATCCCTGAACTAGTATCTCTACTCGTCAAAAGGAACATGCTTCTCAAATTCCAAATCTGTAAATCTGCTCAGGAACTTGAACTTTTTATCTATATATGTTCGGAAGCCATTTAGAATGTGATTTACTTGAAACCCATTTATAAAGGATATGTACTCAACAAAGGAAGCTTGTGTCTGTCTGACAGTTCACAAAATGGAAATTTTTTATCGATAAAACCCCGGATCTTCTTTGGGAGTCAATTTCTGTAAAACCCGTCCGTTCTTAGCGGATATCTTCTTCGTTAAAGGAACATGCTTACCAGATTTTAAATCTAAGCCTAAATGCTGGTCAATAACGCACCTGCAAACCCCTTTGAGAAATGAAAAAGAAAAACGTTCTGGACAGATTTCTACTCGTTAAAAGATACTTTCTAGACAAATTTCAAGACTTAACACAGTTCCGTAGATCTTGTAATGAGAAAGTGGGTCTCTTTTCTTCTGTATATTTTTAGATGGTAGCACAATTAAAATGCAAAATTTATGCCTGGATTTTCTAATCATGAAGCTGATTATAGAGAAACATTATTTTTTTTGCCATTCCTAATAGAATATTTATTTAAATGATAACTTAGGATATATTAAAGACTATTTTAAATAAAATTCCCTTAACAATTTGACATTATTTTTTTTTATAAGAATACCTCAATTTCTTTAAGAAACATGATTCAGTTTTCTATATTTTCCAGGAATTTTCTTATAAAAAAACTTCTTAATACTTTTTGAAACTTTTTTATTGGCATATTTAAACAATGTTTTCACCACATGAATTCATACAAAAGTTTTTGTGCAAAAATGACCATAAGCATTATCCTTACTAAAATTTCTTAGAGTATAAACAAATTTACGAAGCGTAACATCTTTAAAGGTTAACAAAAACTGTGGCTTTGCCAAATTTAAGAATATCGAGCATTTATTTACAACCTCTCGAAGCATAAAATGAAATAAAATCGTGAAAAGAGATTTTAATTCATGGCATTTGGGCAGAAATGATTTAATTATGTTATACCTCCCTCTTTCTGTGAATTATGAAGCTCCCAGAAGAAAAGGTTTTTATCTAGAAATTTAATCAAACACATCTTTATCCAATTAAAGTAAATATTTAAATCATGTTGGCCAATTAATTTTAACTCTTCTAATAGAAAGACTTTCCACTGCTGCACTAAGGTTATTTATAGGATTACTAAGAATTGTGGAAAATCCTATTTCTCTTATCGTCATTCCCAATAATACAACTAGGAACATTAAAAAATGATTTAGCATTTGAATAACTTCGAAACGGCGCACGGGATAATCGGGATATCATTTTTACTTGGTATTTATTATAAAATTGGCGACAATAGTGTGTATTAGGTACATTTCAAACCACCCTGCCAAGATAGTTGTCAGTGAAGCTGACTGCTATAAAGAAGGACCCGTGTTTGTAAATATTTTGAGCTTTGTGGAGTGGGAGGATCGAAGTATTCATTGAGTTAGGAGACCTCTAGAGATGCTAGTGGTAGGGAAAGAAGGGTGGTAGACCCCCGGATCATCCAGAGCTTTCTAGCTCAAAATTGGAATAGAACGAAGTGGAATCATATGGTTACCTGCATGATGCTCAAAGCTACTCTCTTTCCCCGATGAAATTTCTGGACTTCGATCCGATGTTACTGAAGATTCGGTGGGAAAGCAATAATTTTCGCATATGTATAATGTTGAATCAGGAATTTTTAAACGCACAGCTGTAAGGTAGGATTATATGATTACTTATTGGATTTGATCTGCTTTATTATCATAAGTGGGCAAACAATCCTAACTTATTTCCTTTCACTTCCGATTACTTATACTCGCATGAACTTAAAAATACGAGTGTGAGTAGGAAAATAAGTTTCCCTCTTAACTGTGGTCATACTTGTGTATGAAAGTCAAAACATAGAATAAGACATTAAAGATAAGACATAACTTTATTTTTCCCTTAAGTGCTAACTACATTGAGACACTTGCCATACCGCTTGATAAGCTTTAAAAATCCCTCCAGGAAATTCAGGGCTTTGCATACGGAAGAAGCATTGAACGGCTATGGGTGAAAGACGAAACAGCAACAGCAGGTGTACACCCAAGACACCGGTACATCATCCGTTAGTACATTGGGTACATGCTATGCCAGGGATGGCGAACCAGTGGCACGCATGCCATTCATAATATATATATACAATATTTTGGACACGCCAGCGATTAAGATGGTTTGCATTTTAATTCAAAATAACAAAGTTCACGAATAAGTATTATGAACAAATTCGACTGATAGGTCACAGGGCGGTGGGTAGTACACTCGTTTGTTATTGGCTTGCCTTAGTTATGTTGTGGACTGCAGTTGCTTATGATGCAAAGTTTGTCTACGCATAACATAGTCAACTTCATTGACACAGCAGTACTTTAAAGTTTATTTGTGTAATATTTAAGATTTTTATCTGTTATTTAACATGGCAGTTAAGCAAAATTCAAAAAGTGCAAGACATTAAAAGCAACAGAGAATTTCAAATTCGGGGAATCTAGAAATATAACATTATTAGTAAAGGCGACAAAGCGGTGTGTGTTTTATGTTCTGGAATAGTTGGTATGCAGAACACCGATTGTAAAACGGCATTTTGAAACAAATCGCAAATCCCTTCGTCAAAAAAGTGAACTACATCAAACATATTTGTTTAGAAACCATTTGGCAGATGAGTCCAATTCAACATGCGTTCTACTAAAAGTAACATCTTACAATCCTAATGTAAGTTATTTGCCATCCAATCTGCGATAACAGAAGTCACGCTAATTTTACTTTGTAATTTGAATTATACACGTATAACTAAAACATTTACAACTATACAGTGCAAAAGGTATTTTTTCGAAGTAAATAAAAAGTTTGGTGTTGTTATTCTCCCAATAATCACAAGTCAAAATTATTTGACGGCACGTCTATACCTGGTTAAACACTTCTTTAGAAAAAATGGCTCGTTGATCCATAAAGGTTCGCCACCCCTGTGCTACGTGAAAGAGGCGATTCGGAAAAAGCAGCCTTGGCTTCTCATGTCTGGTGTTCTGTTGTTGGAAGTGGCTTGGCGACGGTGACGCAAAACCATGTTGCAACTCTGGGTTGGGAGCACCTACACCATCCGCCCTACAGTCCTGGTCTCACACCAAGTAATTTTCAGCGGTTTCCGGCTTTGGAGAAGAATTTTGCTGGAAGGCTCTTTGGAAGCAATGCTGAAGTCAAACAAGCCGTTAAACTCTTTTTCCGTATGCAAAGCCCTGAGTTTTTCTTGGGAGAGCGGGGGGGGGGTTGAAGCCAAACAAGCGATATGATAAATGTCTTAATGTACTTGTTACATATGTCGAAAAATAAACTTATGTCTTATATTTAAAGTCTCATTCGACTTTGGAACACAATTGTGACCACAATCGACCATGGAAACTTATTTTCCTACTCACTCTCGTATTTTACTTTGACCGTCGAAATACTCTGTCGAGCTATCTTATATTAAACAGTATGGTTACATACTGAAAGACCAAAATTCCAAGCTAAATCATGTGTAAATCGCATCCCCTTTAATAATTCATTTCTTTACAATAAAAGTAAATCACGACAATGATTAATCTTAAATCAGTGATTCTCAAAGTGTGAGGTGCACCCCCTAAGGGAGCGTAATAATCCTACGTGTAGGGAGCGAGTATATCGAAAAGTCAAAAGTAAAAGATTATTTATAAATAATAGAGAACTTCCAACAGAGCAGAAAGTTCTATCTTACGCTAAATTAACAGAGTTTTTACATTCCAAATATCGTCTGCTAATTTTGAAAAAGAAAATCATTATGCTTTTTTTATACATTGGATATTATTCCTTTAAAAATGTTTATTTAATTTTTGTTCTGTTTTTTTTAAATTTTATTTATTTATTTTATAAAAAGTACTTATAAGACTTAGTATTCTTAAAGACCATGTTTTGGAAAAAAAATATTTTGTTTCAAAAATGATTATATTTCCTTTTTTTGATAGATATTATTACTTTAAAAATGTTTGTATTTAAATTTTTATTTATTTTATTTATTAATTTTATAAAATTTTTTTTTAAAAACTTAAAATTCTTAATATTATTGAAAAACAAGTTTTGGAAAAGAAAAATTTTTGCGCTTCGAAAATAATTTTTTCATTAATCTATCCTATAAAAATATTAATCAATGGTAATACAGTCACATCCTTCTTTGAAAAAATTATTAATTGGGAAAGTCATCTACCATTTTATCAAAGGAAATATCGATATTTCCGGGCTATATGTAAATATCTAACGTGAATAAAATTTACTAATATTAGACATCAAACAATTCAGTGAAAACAGATTCATCAAACATGTCCTGGAATTTCTACTTTCTTTTTATGTTTCTTTTTTTAAGTTTCCAATTGTATGAAGAAGTAAATTAAAGAAAAATATTTTACGCACCCACACAAAAATGAATAATTATTAATCTTGCTTCTAAAGGCCACTTAGTTTCCCCCCTCCCGTCAGTTTTATTTCTCTTAAAAAATCGGATTAATTATAAAAGATACTTAAAATTCAATATATAATACTCCAATTAGGCGCACACATCCGAATTTCTCAGCAGCCAAGACTATAAGCACGTGTTAAATGGATTACTAACAAATTCTACGGTATATGGAAAGCAGAAAAACTTCAATACAATAGTTTTAAGACCGTAAAAAATTATTATATATATACAAACTATTCAATAATTATTTTTAAAAAAATTAATGAACCGTAAAAAGTAAATCAGGTTTTGAAAAAATGATATGAAAATGATGTATATATCTATATTTAATTAATTATTTAATACATTTATTAGTATCTTTATAAAAAAGGGAATAATTCATAAATATGAAAATAGAAAACTTTTAGAAATTATTAAACATGTTGATTATTTATTGTAAAAAAGTAAATACACTTTTATCAAAAAGTTATACCCATATAAAATATTATTACCCATTTCTATATAAAAGTATGAGGGTAATTTTTTTTCTAAGCTTTAACATTGAAATATTTTTATAGTTTTTATGTTTTACAGGCTTTTGTAGATTTGATGCATATCCTTATCTATCTATCTATGTATATATTCACACAGTGGCGCACACAGGAATATTTCAAAAGGGATATTTCGAGGGTCAAAATATCTCGTATCATACCCCAATTCACAGTCCAATATATTTCTTTAATTTTGTCGATTTTCGCATACAAAAGACCTAAAAAAATTAATTATTGAGTAAATAATTAGAATTATTTAACAAAAATTAATTATTAAATATTAATAGACTAAATTTTATGTAATATATACATAAGATTATAATCAATTGAAAAAAAAACAAGGGCTATGGGGTCCTTTTCGTGTGTGCTCCAATGTTAACGTAATTTTGGATTTCTTTTCAGAAATCAGACATTTTTGTTCGTACATATAGATCAGAGTCAATCAATTTCTTTGTTACAATTCTTAGTAGAAATGTTATTCTTGATAAGCTCACAATGAAAATATTTAGATATTTAATTCATGGATGCTTGAGCAACATACAGATTCAGTATTGAAAATTTTGAAAACACTTAATTAAAGATAACGTAGAGAATTTTTTTTAACTGTTCTTAACTTCAAAGCCTGATCGATGTATCACACAGAGCGGAAATTGAAAACTCCTTACTCATTATTCATAAACTTGTGCATCCGAAACTTTGTCGATACGTGATATGTTAACTTCTTGAATTTTCTAATTATTTACATTCAATCAATATCACTCTTATAAAACTCAGCCTTTTCAACGTTAATTTATTGAGGTAAGCTTCATTAGGATTACATTAAAAGAGTAAATATGTTGATACTTCTAAGGGATAAAAAGGTGTATATTAGGGTTTCTGATTTCCCGGGTTTTTCCATTCCCGGGAATGTCTGGGCAATACCGGGAATATAACTGTCGTTCCCGTGATTCCCGGGAATACATCAACATTTTAATAAATTTAAAAGAAGCTATTTTTAAATAAAATCTATAATCATTACATAAAATAAGGATACATATAAATTACAAAATTAAATCTTATTTATATAATGAGCTAAAAAGTACAAAAAATATATAATAAATTGATTATTCATTTTTGTAATAGGATTTCAGAAAGCATAAGCAATTTATACTTTTATCACTCAGGCATGGAAAAAATGTTACAATTAAAGATTTTGTAAATTAAAAATCTGGGGGAAAAATTCTCATTTAAAAAATAATTACTAAAATTAATGTTCCTTTACTGTGACTCACATGTGTTTGAAAATTAACCAGTCAAAGCTGAATGAATTATTTCTCTAATGTTGCTACTAAGAGATAAATATTAATATATACTTGAAAACTCATTTGCTGCTGAAGTGCCGATTATGTACGTTAAAAATATTAATTATTGTATTTAAGATATTTTATTTGTATAACTGATTTCTTATTTATGGAATTGCTGTATTATTGTTACATAAATATAAATAAATATTTATATAAGAATCTCACTCGAAAGTTAAGTTTAGAAAAATAATAAATAAGAAAAATTGCGCAATTTCTTATAATAATATTCTTCCCCAAACAGTTTGTGGATTCATTCCTTTCTACAAATTGCTGATACAATTAAATAGCTCACAAAAAATATTCGAAAAGTTTTTTAAGAAAAGATTTAATAAATAATAGTTTTAAGTATTAGTACTTACATTATCCACATAAATCTAGATCTTGGAACTTCGATCACATAGTGCTGGGTGGAACGAAATGCGATTGCTTTAAACACCCAATATTTCTTGTTAACCAAGCTCGATACACCTACTGCTAGCTGTGGAAAAATTCTCACCTACCAAAGTTCTCATATTACAACTCTTACCCCACAGTTGGTGTAACGAACATTCCTTCGTCCGTAAGTTCGGGGTGAACTATCACAAATTGCCGCAGTAGGTTCAGTTAAGGTTGTCCGAGATTGAAATGTAAGGTCAAGTTAAAAATAGCTACCTCATAGATAGTTCAAGCCCCGTGTGATTCTCGGGAATAGTAAAAGTACAAAAGTCTTATGATTTCCCGGGAAAGAAACCCTAGTGTATATTAACCCCTTAACCGGTCATTTTTTTACCCAAAAAGATTTTTAAAAAGGCATATTTTATATATATATTATTTATTGCTATATATATATATATATATATTTATATATATATATTGTGTGATACTAAATACCATTCTTAAAAGAATATGAAAATGGAAGAATTTTATTTTAATTTTAAATTTTAGAATTTTTACACCATTTTTTCTTTTACAATAGAGAAATACAAAAGCTCTAATGTTTGCTGTTTGAAAGTAAACTGTGCATGCTATGAAGAATTTTTCATACATCTTAGAAATTTTTTTATCTCAGTGCTTTTTCAAACGGTTGAGGGCTTTGTGTGTGTATGTTTTTCTGAAGAACGATCCAACACAATCAGCAGAAGGTTCAGAATCTGTATCGAAATTTAAGGTATCCCATTACATGCGACAACTTTTTTTTTTATAAAAATGGAGATATAGGGATTTTTTTTTGTGGCTTTTAGATTTGTTTAGTACATTTTAAGAAAAATATGCTAAAATCAAGAACAAGAAAAGAAATTATTATTACTAAAATCTGAAAAAATGAATAAAAATTTACAAAAAATAATATAAACGGTGTCCATTCTGTACCAAAAGTTTATGAACTAATTTTCAATTTTTCATTTCTTATGTGTTGCTATGTTATTCATTTTTAAAATGACCTTCAGGATAAGAGATGTTTTAATCTTTACAAAAGCTAGATCACTTTATCTTAGTTATTATATGAAATTGCTTAAAATAACAATGATTATATTCACATAATGGACTGTAAATTTTGTAATAAAACATCGATTGATAAATCTGACAGTTAAAACACTTCTAATAGTATACAGAACATGCACAAAAAGTTTCATTTAATTATTTTAAAAACTTTTTGAGCAATCGCTGTCCCCTATGAGCATTTTAAAAATAACATATATTTTGATGAAAACACGTTTGACATCTTGCTTAAAGTAATGGCATCTGCTTTTACTACTTAGTAAGTAAAGTTGTAGTTTGTGTTCTAATGAATGGAAAATAATAAACTTGGTATTTTTATAAAGCTAATGAGATGATCTATAAAACAAAATCATAGAAAAAATTGTCAATTTTTGTCAAAATTCACAATATTAGGTAGTCGGATACCTTATTCATCCTTTTAGGGGGAAAAATGTTTTTTTTTGTTTGAGTTATTTTTAATTTAAAAAGTAACCTGTCTAAATGCAAAAGTACTCCAAACAGTAGAACACAAATTTTAAAGATCTAAACTCCTGCCTTCATCAAAGAAAAAAAATTCCGTCTTTACTACAAAAAAAATTATGGATGAAAAACCTTTCAGTGCCATATGCAAACTATATCTCTTTTTCAAAACACTAACGTTAAATAATATCAAAAAGAATTAAAAATACACGGAAATCGAAGAAATGTACCCTCATATTGCTGAATAGTGCAACATTTATAAACATTCATTTCCTAGAAACAGTAAACATTTCATAGTGAATTTTTTCTGAAATAATAGATATTACTTACCTTATTTCTATTAATTCCTAACAAAAGCTAAATATTGGGAAATTTTTAAAAATTTATCTTGTGTCAGCACTATGCGCCACGTTGGGCACAGGACTACATTTTCAATCGCAATCTTGAAAATAGAGAAATATTTTGAATTCAAAATACTTATGGATCAGATGCACATTCATCAATACATTGTAAGTTATTGTTCGAAGTACTACTAATAAATTTAATTAAACTATGTCCTTTCTTACGCATGCTTTGTTTTAAGATACACAAAGATCGAAACTAAAACAAAAATGTTTTATATTCTCACAGTAAATATATGTCTATAACCATTCTAAATATAAATTTAATAAAAAAAAATGCTTTCCAAAATTGTTTGAATAGTCATCTGCTAAAAAAATGTAGTACTTCTATCGGCGTCTATAGACACTTCTGTTTCTTTATATATATGGAAAAAAGTAAAATATGGGTTCTGAGTACTTGTCGAAAATTCTGGCTTGTGAAGCATTCATTCAACAGACAAATAACAAAAGAGTTCTCGACGCTGACACATCCATAGAATATGTGTCAGGCATGACTGTATATCCAGGACCATACCCTAAAGGGTGGTGGAGGGCTGAGATATTGGCGCTAGCTGTCACGTGCTGTATTCAGAACCGAGGAAGAAACAAAAAGAAATATCTAGAATGATAGATTCACAGAAAATAGGATGTACAGAGTGATATTTATATTATGGATGCTGATCTCCGTTGGCCATTTCCTAGTTTTACTATCCTTTAGACTCTTTTTTTATGGCATATGTTTTAAATATCAGTTTTGCTATTAATGTTGAAACGAGTCCTATGAATATCAGAGAAGTGCAATAGTGAAACGTAGTACTGATATGAATGTATTTTTTCTCAAAACTTGTCAGAATAAGATTTATAGAAAAAATAATGCAGTATAAAATATTGTGCAAATAATCATATAAACAACACACACACACGCACGCACGCACGCACACACACACACACCACACACACACACACACACAACACACACACAAAAAATATATATATATATATATATTCTTCGGTCTGATCTTAAGATTCTTGGGATTTATTAGTCTTCTTTTTAATTATTTACTGCTATATATATGAAATAAGACGTAGCCGTTGAAATGGATTTTTTATATGGGATTAATGAGGCAGTCTTGAGGTTAATCTTGTTTATTGTACACTGAACATGAAGACACACAGATAGACGGAATCACAAATAAACACACACAACACAAACACAAAGCACAAAACAAGCTGCAGCCGGCTACATGTTGATACGGACAAATATAGAAGAGAAAGAGGGCCGGTCTCCAGGAATCTCAGTTTTTATAGCCCAGTCAAATCACATGATCTGAGTGGGTAGTTAGATGTAGTTTAAAATACTCTCGTTATGCGATTGGCTAACTTATTACTAAAACGTTGGTCCTGAAGGGATGGACCAGATAATTAAAAGATATTTAAAAGGATTATATTACTGGGAATTATTATATATATATATATATAGTCGAATCTCGATACCTCGAAGTTGGAAGGACCAATGAAAAACTTCGAACTATCAAGAGTTGAAATTATCAAAAGGGTCTGAAAAAAACTCCTAAAATAGACGAAGTGAAATTTTTATAACACATTTATTTAACTACATATTAAAACAACAATTGTATATACAATAAAATATTTTTAAGTATTTTTAAGAAATACATATATTATACAGCATAAATATTATACAGAAGTTAAAAGTTCAGTATTAAAAGAATGCATTTATATCGTAATTCTTGAACAGAACTCTTTCACACCCCACCAAATATCCTTCATCTCTCATTGTAAATAAAATCGTTTCCCAACTAATATTTATAAATGAAAACTGCACATTCCAAACTATATGCATGCATTTGCCTAAAATACTGCATAAAGATGTATCCCAGATACGAATTACTCTTACGTTCGATAAACGAAAGTACTAGAAATATTCTCCTAACCCTGAGGCATATTTACTTGCGAAAATAAAACATTCCCCCGCTCTTTCATAGCAGATGACCTCAGAGCATATTAATGAAAAAAAATGAATAAAAGTTATTTATTGTAGTACTTATTTGAGATGTACAGGATTTTATATTACTCTAGTATTTCATTTTTGTGTAACATCAAATGATAAGAACATAAAAATCTCTGCAGAAAAGATATATGGTTTTTTTTTTCTTCTTGATGCGGGTGATGTATAAAAATGTAGGAAGCGTTCTTAATGAAATAATAGTTATTATAATGAATTTGAGGATCACAATACATTTATTTCTTAAGCTTCTTTTAAAGGATTTTCTTATAGTAAACAATGGCCGATGATTTTAGTTCGAAGTAATTCTACCGTAAAGTATAGTACAGTAATTGTATGTTTAGGGGAGATATTGTAGTGTATATTTAATATCTATATTTCATGTGAGATTTAATTTATAATTTCAGAATTTATATTGAAGAAATCTGAGTGAAAAATATGTTATAAATATTATTATTAGTCATAGGAAATCCAATAGAATTATTGATAACATTTCAAAATTTTCTTCAATGCATTTAAATGTACATTTTAAGTGTTCCAGATATGAGATGTTTATATGTTATGTACTACTTTTCTCGTTATCCATTGTATTGTTCAGAAACATTTATAAATAGTATTTGGAACATATTTTGAAATAAATCGGTGGTATTTATTTAGAGACAATAAATAATATTTTAACCACTTATTTGTGGCACCTTTTTTTGAAAGCTCGCTACTGTGTGTGTCACGGAAATCGAGTGATGACGAGTATACTCGGCAATCACAGAGTAAGTGTCGCTGTTAAAATATTGGATTAAAAAGAGGGGTTTATTTCATAAAATTACCAGCTTTTTTACAAACATTTATTTATTTGGTTAACATAAATATACGAAGGGTGATAAAAAAAAGGTTACGAGTCGAATTAAGATATATTTATTAACAATAGTCTGAAAATACAAAAGGGAATTAAGAGGCATACGTGCCATCACTTTTTGACATAATCACCAAGTCTATTTAGGCACTTATCAGAACGAAGAACCAACATGCTTAACCCGTCTTGGTAGAAAATCAGATCCCTATCTATTGAGCCAGGTCTTAACGGATGTTTTCACATCACTGTCTTGGAATATCGGAGCACATCAGAAACGATATGCTGCACGCTACCATAGCTCTGTGGCAGCTCTGACGAGATTTCCCGCAATTATCCATCTATAGTTTTGAATCATTTATTCAACTCGTATCGTATTGATTTCTGCTGTTGAAGAACTTGGCCTGCCGCTCCCTGCTATATTACGATTTTCAACATCCTGTCTGACTGATTGAAAAGAGTGACCCCATTTGGCTATATGTTGTCTGCTCATTGCTTCTTCACCATAAACTTCTACCATTTGACAGTGAATGTCAGATGCGGCCACATTCTTTGTCAATAAAAATCGAATCACCGATCACGCTTCCAAACCAATTTCCTAAGCGTCTTGCCCTTTCAATCGTCCTGAACCGTAGGAGAACTCTCACTATCTAAACGCAAGTCAAGTAGCAAGTATGACAAGTAGCTTCATTTGTCTCCACTCTGGGAGGAAACAAAATTTCTCCAAAATATGTAGTTTTCAAATGTTGCGGCTTGTAATTTTTTTTGATCATCCCGCGTATATTATACACATAATACTCGAAAAATTAAAGAAAAATTAAGTACATATGAAGGTTAGAATTTAAACGTTATAGTTACCATGGCTGTCCATACACGAAGGAACCTTATCATGAATCAATTTTCCGACTTTTGCCTCCTTTCAAGCCAACATTTAAAAAACATTATCAAGGAGCATAAATTAATTCGTTATGTAAACTAAAACACTGTTTGAGCCGGTGCATATGAGGACGCATGCTTTAATCTTAACTTTTTCATATTTTTTTTATTTATTTATTTTATTCTGACCTAAGCATCTAAATATTTTAAATATCTTAAAATTTGAACACATGTTTTGTTTTTCTCACAGAGTACCATTTAAATAGTAAATATCCCTTACTTTTTACGCATGACGAGTATACTCGTCATGACGCAAAATTCTGCATGACGGATATACACGTCATGACACAAAATTCTACAACTTCTCCGTGACGCGTATACTCGTCAATTACAGTTAACTGGTTAAAAGAGGATATTTTATTTCACACACACAACTTGATTGAGTTTATGAAATATTTAAAACCAAAATGCATTAAAAATGCACAATTTAAATAACATTAATTATATGAATGTTATTGCTTATAAATAATTTTAGATAATGATGATAATATTTATAATATTTATAAACAATCAATTTTACTTCTAATAACTTGATCAATTTTGAAGATCCGATTTTTAATTGAAATCAACATGGATGAGTAGCTTCCGGACCAAAAATTGATTTTTCTATCTTCTTAATCCTTAAACATTCCAAATGCCATTCTCTTTGGATAACCCAAGCCCAGTTCCTCTCAGAAACAAGATACTCAAAATGGTACCTCTTCTTAATTAATTGAATTACTTCCAACTAAAAGTGACGACGGAAACCGTATACCATTCCATCAAACACTTTCGAAAACTGTAATTGCTTCCCAAAACATCCATTCTTCTCCCTCTTCTAGAATGCTTCTCTCGGACCTTACCAATAACTAAACCCCCAACAATGAGTTACTTTCCAGGGGTATTTCGCAGTATTATTACAAGGCCTGATCATTTTGTCCGGGAGGGGAAAACTCAAATTAGCGACACCAGTTTTAGACTTCAATTAGGGGAGCACAAATAGAACTGGAGACCGCTTGGGATTCGGGGAACAGGGTTTGGCAGGGGGAGGTATTGGATCTGACGGCTTTGTTAGAGGGACGAATGGGGATTTAGAGAATCAATTGTTTCAAGTGGTCTTGGTTTTATTTTCTTATTTATATGGACATAGTTTCTCTAAACTATATTGCCGGATCTAGCTGGACTTGTAGCTTTTGCGAAGGATTTTAGATGCTGAACACATTTTTAGAAAAATCATTAGCAATATTTTTAGAGCATCACTACTTGTAGAATTGTGTACTTTATACTTCTATCATTAGCTTAACTTGAGCACAATACAGTTAAACCTGCTTTTGCGCCGTAGATAGGGACCGCATAAAAAGAAATCACACAAAAAATATTCGAAAATTTCATGAATACTTATAAATAACAAGCAACTTTATCGACATACAACATAATTTTTTTATGCGGTGGAGTGGGACCGCATAAAAAAGTCTCGCTTAGAGAAAATACGTCAATTATTTACGAAATTTATGAGAAAGTGCTCCCAAACAAACAAAAAAGTTAAGTTGCACAAGGGGAAAATATTAAAATATTTAATTTTTCATTTTATGCATGGAGAAATTTTCAAAATGCAAATCCATAATTCACTGCTACTTATCCTAATCCAAAGCACTCATCTTCCTGTGATGAATTAGCTCAAAATCGCTTTCGTCACTAGCAGATACAATTTTAATTAATTTTTTTGGCACTTTAATTAAGAGATAAGTTTCTGCGTCGATGATTGGTTGATCAGTTGCTTATAAACTTCACCGTAACCAGATATGAATGATCGAAATATTTTTGGAACTTCTAACTCCTTCGGGAATTAGTGTCTATTTTAAGAAACTTTTTTCCGACTTCTTGGAAATCGTAAAAGCAATTTTATATGCGATTTTGTTTTTATCCGCTCTCAAAGAATCCAGTTCTTCTTGTTCGTCTTCAAAATTATTCATAATGTCACTCTCATTTACAGTTTCTTCTTCAATCAAGCGCATGGTGCTAGCGCGTTGAAGGAAAGAAATTCAATGTGCATTTTTGGGAGACTGTTTATAACAAATTAACAGAGTATTTTGAAGTGTATATGTCAGTACTTCTCAAACTTCCAATATTTGCGACCCAATTTTGAGTCATAAGTTTCTTTGCGCCCCCCCCCATCCAAACAATAAGACTGTGTTGAATTCAATAATAATGTACTTTGACGTAAGGCTACAATGCGACTTTAATTATAAACCGTGTAAATTAACAAGATAAGTATTGATTTTTTTA
The DNA here is from genome assembly GCA_019973975.1 of Trichonephila clavata. Classification (NCBI taxonomy): domain Eukaryota; kingdom Metazoa; phylum Arthropoda; class Arachnida; order Araneae; family Nephilidae; genus Trichonephila; species Trichonephila clavata. The sequence goes on from BMAO01019327.1 coordinate 200,304, forward strand.
TATATATGACAAGCCCAAGGGGGCACAGGTAATCATTTTAACTTGTTACTAGCATGGTGTTGTTAAATTAATTATCAAAAATGCGTTGTGCGGTACTGATACAATTATAAATATATTATATCAGTGTAAATGCGTATTTTATATTTTTATTTTGCCAGAATGTATTTTTTTTGTTTCCTTTCTATAAATTAATAATATTTTAAAATAATGTTTTATTTTCGACTTTTCGATATGCTCGCGCCACACTCATTGGGTTATCACGCCCCTCTAAGGTGGCGCTCCCCACAGTTTGAGAAACGCTGGTATATGTGTACATTAATAAAATAAAAACATTACAGTGATACCAAAGCTGTTGAAATTCATAAATCGCATGAAAAAGAATCCCCCCCCCCAAAAAAAAATCGTGCAAAAATAAAACGGATAGAAACAGGTTCAATGTATCAAAACAAACTTCAGATTCTATATTTATATTTCGTTATGATTTTTTAGGCTTCTAGGAATCTTTGGTTGGATTTCTTGTTTGGAAAATAAATAGAAAAAAATTACTTAATTAAATTATTTTATATAAGCTATTTTATAGTAGTACAACTTATTTTAAAATTTCCTGAAGTGCGTTTTAGTATCATTTGTCTCAGAAAGTGCCTATTATTTTTCTAAAGAATTATTTTAATTAAATTACATTGTTATTTCTCCAACCAATTTTTATGTTTTTTTAAATCTTTAGTTACCGTAAAATCCGGTGTATAACGCTCACCACCATATAAACGTACCTAGACTTTCAAGCTACATTTTAAAAAAAAATTTTAGATGCTTTCACTGTGTAGCACCCACCTCCATTTTTACAAAATAACTTTCAATATACGTGCCCAATGCTCTTATGTCTCGAAGTCTTTTATTGGTTAAGTTATATAAATAAATAGTAAACTTCTAGAATTACAGCCCTTTAAGTTCTTAAGGAATATCCTTTGTTTTAAATAAACAGTATTTAGATATATAGAAGTCTAATATTTTCCTATGTTCATCTATTTTTTTTATTTTTAAAGGTCTCATTTTTCTGAGAAACGTACAACATCCACCCGTAAATTTAAATTTTGCATATTGTGCTTAAAGTGTATGTTATACACGGCGTTTTACGGTATATTTATTTAATTAATCTCTCGACACACCAATGGCCTTTCAATAAATCAGAGTATATCTCGCTTCAGTAACATTAAATGATTGGTAATTTATCTTTTACAGATTTCACATGCTTAATAGCTCTGTACAAGAGTTAGTTTATATTAAATATGAATCTGAATTTTTTATTCATATAAATGTAATAAAATAAACAGATTTAAGATTAAAGTTATCAACATGTTACTCTGTCAGCTTAAAGATTTTGTATTTGTTAGTATTCCACCAACGTAAACAGAAAGAAAAAAATATTTCGAAAGAACTAGATTTTATGCAATTTCAAAAAGAAATATAGCCTGTTTTATGTTTCTATATTTCTGGGTAGTTTTTTTATTGGAATTCTATTAATGCAAAGTGAAAACCCCTTTTGAAAAATACGAAATTTCGAAATCAATAAGTAACAAAACAGTTCTTTTCTCTAAATGTATAGTGTATCGTATATAATTTAGCATTTAATGTATTCAATAAGAAAATTAAGTAACAATAAGAAAATATAAGCCAATTCCTGCTGAGGTCAACACAGAAAAAAATTATTTTAGTTACTTTTTATTAAATAAGTACAATTAATATAAATATGTATATACATATGACAGAATCACAATATAAAGTGGTAAAGCACCTTTTAAAATTAACATTAAAACTTTTAAACCAAATTAAATTTGTAGTTACATTGAAAGTTGAATGTAATAGGTAATAATTTACATTAAAAACCAGTGTAAAAGGAATACCGACGTTAAATTAGCATATAATTATTCAGATTAAGTTAAATCTTCATCACAAATTTCACAAAAGCTGTTTTGTTTTATCCAGTGGTGCTACGATTGAAAATTTGAACCAGATATATAAATAAATATATATAGGGAAAGTGTGAACTATTAGGTAGGAATTAAAAAAATAAATAGTATTCAATAAATGACAAAAGTAATTTTCCCCTAAATTTATAGTGTTTCATATATAATTCAACCTTTACTGCATTCAATTATGAAAAATAAAACTTTTTGAATAACAAATTCGATAAATCAAAAATACATTGAGTTATTTAACTATAAAAATTATTTGTTAATTAAACTGTTATTAACAACATATAATATTGAAGATGTTAATATTTTCCTAAGCTATTTTTGGATTCTAGACAAAAAAAAATATTCCAAATGTTGTAGCGGGAGTTTTGTCTAAGCAAATAAAATAAACAAAGAGATTGGTTACACAAGCAAAAAAAAATACATATATAAATATTTTCTGCAAAGACAAGCAAGAAAAGTCGGTATTTTCTCTCTATACTCTTGAACTCGAAAAGCAAAAATCTGAGAAAATATATGTCAACACATGAGCAGTATTGTAATTGAATTACAGAAAAATACTGTGAAAATATGTGTGAGTTTAATACATATTTTTTCTAGAGCTAGAATATTTTTAAATCTACATATAAACACAAATTCATATTATTGAATAAAAATGTATTATATTATTTTATTTTTTCAATTTTCAAATTGGAGAAGAGCAGACGATAAATAATAGAGTTTAAAGCATGTATTTTTCGAGGTATAAAAACATGCAAATATTTTGAATTACGCTTTTCAAAAATTCATATAAAAGCTAGAAAAAGGTATTTAGATGAATTATAGAGCCCGTAACAAAGGAATTAAATTTCTGGAAAAAAACATGAATTTATTGAAAAGTGTATACAATATTCATTTATAAAACTTCTTTCTGCATAAATATTATAAAAAATATTATTCTTAAAATTAAAATTTAGTACAAAATCTATGATAAAAAGAAAGTTGTTAAAATTTAACAATATCGCAGACTTATTATGAAACCAACTTTATGTATACACATTCATTAAATATATCTAAATTATTCGTCTAAAATTTTGTTTTTAATTAGTAAAAACGTGTTTGTGTTTGAAAAATATTATTCCTTTTAGTTATACGGCTATTTTTCTAACATTTTAATTTTTCATAGATTAATCCGGTATTACTACATATTTGAAAATTTTATTTTCAATTATAATAATATGATGTCGAATTTCAGCTAAATAATGAATATAAAAGCATTTGACATATATATACCTTCATTGGAATTTCCCTTGTTTGTGTTAATTAAGGGATCTCATTATTAAATAATAAAATCCCGAAACACTCACACACGTATATATATATATATATATACATTAAAAATTATATAAAATAATTAACTGTGAATCTGCATATCTCTGTAATTAGTGATGATATGATACTTATAATAATGATAAAAAAATTATTTAAGTCAAAATATGGAAATAAGCAATTCATTATTATTTCACTAATTTTTTTGTTTTATTAATTTAATTATTTATTAGTTATTCATTATTCTTTTTTATTTATAACTAATTTTTGATTGAAATTGTTTATATCATTTTCTGTTAATTTTAGTCCGTATATTTGTTTCTTCTTACTCACTAACTTTAGTACGTACCTTTCTTTTCTTTAAAAAAAAAATGTTAATTTTTGTTCAATTTAAACGACTTTGAGTATATAATGTTATTTACGTTCTGATATTCGAAGTAAAAAGCAGAAGAATTAAATAATACTGAATTAATTAGGAATTCTTATTAGAGAAATCTAAAAAAAAATGTGTGGGATGAAAAATGTTTACTGGATATTTACTAATTATCCAAACAAATTCTTTGTCGTTATTCATCATTTTTTTTACCATAGCTTAATTAAGAAATTGTTTTTACTTCTCATTTTATACTTTATTTTATTATTAAACATTATATCAGTTTTTCTGACATATATTTTTCTGAATAAGAATTGGCCTATGATCGTAATTTTGTATCGCATCTAAAACATTTTATGTTTTTAGGTACTTAAAAGATATAATAAAACACGCAATTAAATGACGATAAAAGTTTCAATTTGAATAAGTCGTAAAAATAAAATTTTTTTGACATTTTAAAAATAAATTTTTTTAGAATTGAATCCAAACGTTATTTAATTACATTATTTATTATTATTATAATTAACTATATTCTTAAGACATTTTAAGATGTTTTATTTTAGTTATTTTATTACGATTTTTAATTATATCATGTTCTAAAATTAGTTTCAACTACTACACTAAGCAACATCATTCTTAAGATGGAAGCTATCTTAAAATACTTGATTTTCTCTCATATAAAGATGATGACACAAGCCGTTGTGTCATCACTGTATCACTTTATTAACATCACTGTATTAAACATTTTCGAACATTGTAACTAATTCAGTGCTTCTCAAACTTTCTATACTGGAAACCCAATTTTCAATAATAATTTTCATCGCAATCCCCTCCATACAATAACAATGCACTGAATTCAATAATAATGAACTTTGATGTAAAACCACAATGCGACATTAATTATAAACCGTACAAATTACCAACATAAGTATTAAATTTTATGTATAATTTTATGATATGTCCATAGTCCCACTAGTAATTATTAAACTTGTTCTAATTTAACTTAGTACAGTTAAATTAATTATGAAACACATTGTGCAGAACTAATATATTTATTAGTGAATTATAAAAGTGTAAATGTGTATCTTATTCTTTATTACGTCAGAATGTATTTTTTTCTTCTTTCAGTAAATTAATAGTTTCTTTGAATAATCTTTTGTTTTCGACTTTTCGATATACTCACGTGCCCCCCCTAGAGGGGCGTGCCCTACAGTTTGAGAAACACTGAACTACTTCGAAAATTACTCACCCCCCCCAACACACATCCCTCTTCACGACGATTTTTAAGACGCCAAGAATATTTAAAATTCAAAGAAGAGTTATTTTCTGGTTTATTTGTGGTTTTATTACAAAATTTGAGCATTTTGTTGGAAAATTTTGAAATTTTTTTAGAGTATTTTGTCGGCATCGGAAAATTCAAATTACCATCATAAGCCGTAGTCTTCTATTATATAAACGTAGATAGTGTTTGAACAAACTTGGAATATTGGTAAAAAGAGGTTTATACTTGTTGAAGATGAATTTAAAGACTGAGTTAAAAAGATGAATTCAAATCATACAAAATCGTTGTTCAAAGGTATCTTGATATATTTTCCCTAAATAAAGGATTTTGTATCATAAAACCATCGACTTCAGTTTATTCAATGAGATAAGGATATGCATAACGTATTGAACCGTCAATTGAAAGTTTCAACAGGATATTAAAACACACCGCCTTTTCTTTAAACATATCAAAATATAAATAACAGTTTAATTTTACAGTGGTATTATAAAAAAAAATATGTCATGTATTGTATTTTTTAATAAAACCTAATGCTCAGTATTGCACTTTGAATATGGTTTTTTCGAAAATATATCATTTTAAAGAGCATTTATGTATTGCATAAAATACATCTTTTTGTGGAAAAGGAAATAAGCCATTTTATCAAGCAAACAATACATTGCATCATAAGATAGAAAATCCATTGCCTTATTTATTGCTGAATATATTTGCTTTATATTACTTCTGAATATCAAATGGAAAAAAAATAGTCTATGATTTACATAATTTGGATAGTTACTTGTAATAAATCTTCCGTTTTGTAATAAATATTCAATTTTTTCCCTTGAGAATTAAAAAAAATGTACAGGACAAAAAAAAATTGTCTTATAAAATCTCCATCTTTTTCTGTCAACCAAGGCAAAATGAAACAGTTTTTAATATAAAAAAAACTTTATAGCAAAAGTGTAAGTTAAGCGTTATTATACCAAGAGTTTTTTTTTTTTTTGAAGTTTTAGACATAGATGCTGAATGTGCAAAAAGAATGTATAAAACGAATTAACTAGAAAGATAAATTTTAACAAAGTTGGGATATGGAAGGATGTATACTTATACAAATATTATAGATTTATATTTATAGGTTTATAGTTTTTTATGCTAGTTTTTATGGATGTTATTTTGAATAATGTTTTATTAATTTTAAAATGTCTCAAATAACGTTGAGATATGTTTAGGGAAAATAACGCATTGTTCATACAATATCTATACAAATAAATAAAATTGAAGTGTCTGTTTGTAATTTCAAATTAGCAGCTTTTTACTTAATGCACTAAAAGTATATACGGTACTCATAACAAAAAACCAATTTTTAAAATTTTTGTCTGTCTGTCTGTCTGTTTGTTCCGGCTAATCTCGGAAACGGCTGGTGCGATTTTAAAATTCTTTCACTAATGGAAAGCTACATTAACGGGGAGTAACATAGGCTATATTTTATTCCCGTATTCTTACGGGAACGGAAACTATACGGGTGAACGTGAAACTGAATGCCAAGATGAACGCCAAATTGAACGCCAAGCTGAGCTAATGAAGTCTTTGTTTTGGTTACTGGCGGCCGATGCTCTTCATGAGACATAACAGTGTTACGTGCACATGATAATACGCTGACACGTGCCATAATTTTTTTTATGATAGCTATCTCACTGTTCAGTTAAGTAGAGCATCGGCTGTTTCGGATTTCATAAGCAAAAAGCAATGCAAGAAACAAAAAATTGATAAGTTTTACGGTTAGTTTTAATCCTTTCTTTTTTTTTATTTACATTTTTAGTCACATTTAAACAATAGTTATTATAATCCCAATCTATATCTATACAAATAAATAAAATTGAAGTGTCTGTTTGTAATTTCAAATTAGCAGCTTTTTACTTAATGCACTAAAAGTATATACGGTACTCATAACAAAAAACCAATTTTTAAAATTTTTGTCTGTCTGTCAGAATATAAACAGATATATTTATAAAACATCATGAAATACCCAGCGAAGCGGGAGGGTAACGGCTAGTTATATATTAAACTGCCAGCTGGGTGGCGTCTCTGAACTTGTAGGTCCAAGTTTCTAGACTTGATCCCAAGCCAAGTCCGTGGTTTTCTTACTATGCATAAAATCGACAACGTCCATGTCGTTTGATTATGTGGCATGTTTAAGATCTAGAGTGTCTGTTTGGCTTGATTGTTCTCGGCAAAATTAAATTTCTAGTACCATTTCGCTTCGTCAGAGCTCAGGTGTCTCCTATGGGAAGAAAACTGGGCGCCAAAATTACTTGCAGAGATTGGTATCCACATAAATGGTGTCACGCTAAACACAGATATAAGCTCCCAGGGAAAATACTAGGTTTGTAATAGTAATAGGTGTGTAATAGGTGTGCACCTGTCCGCACCACCATTGGAAATAAAAAAAAATATATTCAACTCATTTCTATTCCATAAAAAAAGGAAAGAATTGTATTTTTTAAAAGTCACACATATTCTATATGAGATTATTACAAGAAATGCACCGTATAACAAACAAATTTATGAAGCATTTTTTAAAAGAACTTTTTAGTAATTTTGAAAGAATTGTATCTTTTTTCAGTAAACGTCGGAAAAGATTTAAGATGTAAATTCAAGAATCTGTACTTAGAGTAGTACATTTATTTTCATTAAAACTTTAAATAAGTTCTTTCAAAATGTATGCTAGCTTATACAATGAAGATTTTATAGTTTGAAAATTCAAGCCAAGGTTGCGAAACATTTCGTTGATAGTTTGTCTTTTTCAATATTTGAATTACACACAATACATACTACCAACACTTTTGTCGTATGTTTCATAAAATATGTAAGTGGACATGGATTAAAGAATACATTTTTTTAAATAATTGAAATATTTTTTTTTATACTTAAAAGCAAAACATTTTACTAAACGTTATTTTTAGATATATACCATGTTTTAATCTCCATCTTAGTGAATTCAAAATATATCATTTCATATCTTTGCAAAATTTTCTTTACAATTTACATAGTTATTTGATATTCAAATACAAAATCAAAGCAATTTCAAAATTTACAAATGCGGCATGATTAATTTTAAAATAAATTGGATTAAAATTTTTTTTCGTAACAGTATTTTATTTGAAATAGCAAAGATTCAAATAGTATTTTTAATAAAAAACTCATTCTTTTGATTCCATTAATGAAAAGTAATATTATAAGGGTTTTCAGATAATATCTACATGAGACTCTGATCAATGTTTAATTTATAAAGTAGTTTATATTTTTATTAATATCTGAAATAATTTTAAAACCGAAAAATAAATTTTAATGTTTTTTGTATCAAAATAATAATAATCATACTCATTTTTTAAAAAAAAATGTATGCTATATGCACCTTTTTCGCAAGATCTATTTAAAATAACTAATCTTGAATATGATTCATTACTTCTTAGCTACATACTTTACTCAGTTATTCTATTTAAAATTCCTTGAAATCAAAGTAAGTTAACAATTTATAACTATTTGTGCACAAATATTTTGATTTTTTTAGTAACTTTAGTTATGTTTGACATTAATTCCGCTGTTGTTATATATATATATATTCGCATTTTTAATTAATACATTATACAGGTAAACAAAAAAAAACTTCTGAATTTGCCAGACAAGACTAGAATCTCTTTCTCATTTTCAAATTTTAAATGCTTCAATCTCATTATTCTACAACAGATCAAGTTACGACACAAAACTACAAGATACTTAAAATGGCACTTTCCATAATTAATGAAAATACTTTCAAACCAAGAGTTACAACTGAATCCCTATAACATTCCATTAAATGTTTTCGAAAGCTGTAATTGCTTTCGAAAACATTCATTCTACTATGCTCTTTTCGGATTCTGCTAATAACTAAAACCCAGCAACTGGCTGTATTATTACAAGGCATGAGTATTCTGAAAGAGAAAACTCAAATTACTGACACGGGTTTTCGACTTCAATTAGCGGAATGCAGATAGAATTGGAGATCGAGCGCGCTTGGGATTTCGGTAAATTTGGTTTGGTAAGAAAAGCCATTGGATCAGAAGGCTTTGTTGGACTGAAAAATGGGAATGTATAGATGTGCTCATTTCAGGGGACATTAATTACTTTGTATTATGTCTAGACATGTATTGTAGAACATCAAAACGATCCAAATGTAGTCTGTTCTATCCATGAAGATAATATACCGTATATGTTCTTGTATAAGGCGATGATTTTGGAATTTTTCAGTTATTTTTTCTCATATCTAGACATGTGTTTTAGAGTTTTAAAGCAATTCATGCATTGTCCTTGGTATCGATTAAGATAATATGCTGTATATGTTCATGTATAAGACGATGGTTTTTGCATTTTTCAATCACTTTGTCTTATGTCTAGACATGTGTTTTAGAGTTTTAAAGCAATCCATGCATTGTCCGTGGTATCGATTAAGATAATATACCGTATATGTTCTTGTATAAGGCGATGATTTTGGAATTTTTTAATTATTTTTTCTCATGTCTAGACATGTGTTTTAGAGTTTTAAAGCAACCCATGTATTGTCCGTGCCATCGAGGAAGATAATATACCGTATATGTTCATGTATATGGCAATAATTTTGGAATTTTTCAATTACTTTTTCTCATATGCAGACATTTGTTCTAGAGCTTTAAAGCAATCCATTCATTGTCCGTGGTATCGATGAAGATAATATGTCGCATATATTCATGTGTAGGATGATATTTTTGACATTTTTAATCACTTTATCTTATGTCTAAACATGTGTTCTAGTGTTTCAAAGCAATCCATGTATTGTCCGTACTATCGATGAAGATAATATACCGTATATGTTCATGTATAAGGTGATAATTTTGGAATTTTTCAATTACTTTTTTTAAGTCTAAACACATGTTGGGCTTCATAGTAATTCATGCACTGTTCGGGCTATCGAAAATAATGTACCATATATGTTCATGTACAAGGCGATAATTCTGGCACTATTCAATTGAATTGTACTTTGTCTAGATGTGTTCCAGAGCTTTAAGTCAATCAATGTAAAGTCTGTGCTATCGATGAAGATAATGTACCGTTTATATTCATGTATAGGACGATAATTTTGGAACTTTATTAAAAGTGAAATAAAGATATAAGCTTTTAAGTAAATCCGCTAATTTCGGGACAAAACGTAGTTTAGAATTTTTTTTAAACAATTGCCGTAATTGCATAAGCATTTTCAATCTATTAATTTTTTGAGTATTTTGAATTGACATTTTATTCAAAACGAAAGAAGAAAAGTCAATTATATTCCTCAAGGTAAAAGTCAGAATTCAAAGCTCTGAAGAGTTCTTGAATTTTACTTTTATTAATTGGGATAACTGAATTAATAAATGTGTCATGATTAATATAGGTTGATGATCACGTTCGTGTATGAATTTCCTTCCCCTCTCATTTTCCAAACGAAAAAAAAAATAGAACGAAAAATGTGACGATCGCAGATAGTGAACACGATTCTAAATAAATGAAAAAAAATCTATATTCCAGGTAGGATTTTCAGAAATAGTACTAAGACATTGGCCTCTTGCTTTAGAGCAATTTAATTGGAAACTATTAAAACCGTTTTACACCCTTGAAACATTTTAACCCTCATTATGACATATTTGAAAGTAATGTTTATGTGTAACAAAAATTAACATGCTGACAAATAATTAAGTAAAAAAAAAACTAAAAAACATGCTTTTATAATGAATTGAACTAAAAAGTAACAAAATAGTAAGTTCTTAACGTAAGAATGAAAAGATTAGCGAGAAATTAATGTCATTTTGGTAAAAGCTTGGGGTGCTCGATATCAATTGTTACAATTTCTTACCAGTTCTATCCCGAAATGCAGAGTTTATCTAATAATAAATTATAGCTTATGGCGGTAGGTTCATGAATTCTGGCCCCCCAAACACATTTTTTACTTTTCCAATTTTAATAAAATATGATATTCTACGCTTCTAATGGTGTAAACGTTATCATTCTACGTACAGTACAAGTATTTTTAATAATTTTTTGAAAATGTTTTACCACCTGTTAAAGTCTACTAAATCCATTTTTCTCAAAACTAACATTTTTACCATATAAGCAACATTTGTTCCTAAACTACTGCATTTAACAGCTTATAACTAATAATTACACTCTAATGCATAATTTAATCGAGGGAATTTTTCAAAAAAATATTCTGACTTAATTTATAGCATCATGAAATTCCACTGTTTTTGAAAAAAAAAAAAACAGATTTGTGCAAAAAATATTTTTTTAAAAAATAACTGGACATCCTATCCATAAAATCTCTGATTAAAGTATGTGTTATGGTTCAAAGAATATTCAGTAAAAAATTGGATAGAATGTTTTTAATAGAATGTTTATAAATGTTCCTTAAAAAATACCTATTTTTAACATTACTGAGATACAGATCCTGTTTCGTGAACCTACAAAAACTAAAAAATACGCTTTCATAGTCAATCGAACGAAGTTGTAACTTAATCTTTTAGTCACCAAATCTGAAAATAGGATCTGAAATCAGTCGCTAGATGCGGGATGTGATCTGAAAATGGGAAATTGTTAATCCTGTTTATCCTGATCAGGACAATGGAACAAAATTATTTAATTATTGTATTGTCATCGGTCCTGGACAAGGGAGCAAAATGTCGGATTAATTTCGATGTTTTAAAGGGTGTAAAAATTGTGTTCAAAGATTCCGTTGCATATAAGTGAAACCTATAAACGGGTTCAAAAGACAGTGAGGTACCAAGAAACGTAATTTTTACTGATAAATTCAAGTTAGTTTCAACCGTATAATTATTGAATAACGTGTTTCGGTATAGGGAAATGATTTTTTTGGGTGATTCTGATTGAGCTATACTAGAATACAGACCGCATTTAATTTATATTAATTAAACAATTAAAGTAGAGAAAAATGTATAAAACACATTATTTTAAAAATTACGGTATGATTTATATTTAGAAGTATTTCCATGTTTAATCTTTTAACTGTCATGCAAACAATTATCTTGGGCATGGCACTAGTACTCCAAAATGTCACGTACGAGTACTGTACGGGGTAATTTTTGGGGTAATTTCCTATGGGTGGCATAGATCTCTGTGACCAGGACATATACTTTCATCCAACAATGCGAAAAACGTTAGAAAAAATATTAAAAAATTATATATTTACATTTATACAAGACAAAGTAATTTGTAACTCATTTTTGCTCTAGAAATATGTAGCTGGGACACGCATTGCATTCTTAAAATATTGAATCCAAGTTGTAGAAAAACTTTTACATAAATATGATGGTGCAACTTCTGGACAAAAAAAAACCTGGCAGTTCCCCTATAGTAGATAACCCTGGTCGTCTTACTGAACGAAATTTTGTATCCTATATTCCTACTACTCCTGTGAAATGTCAACCAACAAGACACTGTAAAGTTTGTTGTTCAAAGAACGATGCAAATGGGGGAAAAAAGATAAATAATTAAAAACGTTTTCGGTGTAATAATTGCAGAGTTTGACTTTGCTTGGAAACGTGTATCCAGTTATACCACAAAAAACTGAATTACTGAAATACTAATACGTTTTTTATTTATAACTTTTTATTTTTATTTCAACTTTTAGAAAGTAATGCTCTATTAGAAACAAAAATTTACCACTACCACGCTGTAGAGTAGCCACTTCAAATGAATACGCTGATGCTAGAAAATTAAAAATTTTTATGCCAGTGATTCAAGATATCAATTTTTAACTACTAAGTATATTTTATTTTGTAGCAAAATTTGATTGTTCAAATAAATAAATTTTACAATTTAAGTACCCAACTCATCAAAACAACTTGACAGTTAAAGCGTTAATATCCTTCGTTAAAAAATCCGTTCCTTTTTCTGTCACGATAAATAAATATGCTTTCTCAATTTTCCTTAAGGAAGAAAAATGAATGTTTTACCAGGGGTGAAAAAAGGGGGGGGGCATTTGCTGAATATTCAGGATTGCAAGACATTTACTCAACCAGTAAAATGACAAAAGAGCTCTCGACACTAACCCACCCACAGAAAATGTGTGTCAGGCATGACTGTATATCCAAGACCCTGCCCCAGGCGGTAAAGAAGGATTGAGATATTGATGCTAGCTGTCGCGTGATATATCTAGTACAGTCAAAGATAGAATAAAAAAAATACATCTAGAATGATAGATTCCAAGAAAATAGCAGAAGGAATTACGTTACAGATGGCGACCTGCGTTGGCCATTTTCTGGCTTTACTACCTTTGGTTTCGTTTTTATGGGCGCTGTTTTGAATGTTACTTTTTGCTATTCGAGTTGGCTCAAGTGGTGTTAAGATCTGTTAAGGACGAAACAGCGAAACGTACTGCGGATTTAAGAGTGGCTTTTTTCAACTTTTGTTTCTATCCCTTTTGGAAAACAGATCTTTTGCATGAAATTGCTCTTGGCAATTCAATGCATCGTAAAGAAATGTGTAAAAACGTATTTTATTCTTTTATTACGAATTTTCGAAGGTGATTGCTGCAGTGTGCTTTCGATAAAATAAGTTCAGAAATATTTTTATCATATAAATTGCAAGCTTTGTAGTTGGAAAAGCGATTTGTTTTTACTGAAGTTTGAAATTGTTGCAAAATTTGTTATCGCAAGAAATTTTAAGTTATATAAATGTACCTATTTAGATTTGCGTTTTGAAATCTGTGGTTGATGTTCGAAAATTCAACGTATTATTCTTTATAAATTTTTTTTAATTTATATTTGATGAGTTATTCCAAAATGTTTGCATTTTGTAAAGCAGATATAAGGAATTGTTTTTAAGTTTAACTTAACAAGTAATCAATGACTATGTGAAATGTGCATTTTTGGTTATATAAATAAGTAATGGATGTTAAAAACTTCTAGAGTTAAATACGTAAGACAATAAAAACCAATTTAAATAAATTTTTAGATGCATAGTTAAAATTATATGTATTTTTTAATAAAACTGTATTTAAATTTAATTAATTGATTTTTTATTACATTTATCTATTCTATATATTTATAATTTTACTATTATTGGAAAATATAAATTTGTATAAAGTTGAAACTCTCAAGGAGACAGGTTTTACATGTATAATTACCTAATATGACAAATATTTAATCTTACGAAATCAAATTAATTTATGAACGTTTATCTAGAACTAATACTGCGTATATTAGATGAACAAGATTATTTGCTCTGTAAACGTCAAATTTCGAGGGGATGCGAAATCTATTAGTAATGACCTAAAAAAATTATGAACCAAAGCCACATGATATAAGTGGAACTACAGCTGTCACATTACTCCCTAAATTTCAACCCTTCATAAACTTGAAGACTTTTAACGTGAATAAAATCCTCTACACGATGGGTTTATATAGTGGCATTTTTTTTCATTTTATGTTCAGTTTCGCGTTTTGCCACGCACTGCCAGTTATAAAAAAGAAATCTTAAAAGTTTTAAGCAAAATTTCTTTAAATCAGAGGTGGTCTATCCGCGGCCAACCTCGAAAAAATTTGCGGCCTGTGAGATTATTTACAACTTTACAAAATACGATTATTTTGTGCAATATTCTTGTTTATAGTACAGTGTTTAACAACGAATATTTCCCGTAACTGTTTATTTGTTTTATTACTTTTGTAATGATGGTCGGGTTTCCCCAGTCTTCAGTGTACGAGAGTTAAAAGGAAAACTAGCCATAGTCAAAATAACATAATTTATTTGCAATTCTCAACAACGACACAAATTCAACAACCCTAGTTAAGAAATGCACTACTTCATAAATATGAGAGCAGTAGCGAAGTAGATGAGATAATTGGAGGTTTAATAATAAATCGGATAACTTAGACTTACAGGAAATAAACCTTCTAAAATAAGAAGATAATTTCCAAATCGTCAATCTTAATATTAATCAAATAATCTACGAAGTGCTCTCGCCTAGTTTTACGTTTATCTTAAGTTAATCTTTACTGCTATCCTTTAGCTTCTAATCTCTCTCTCTCTCGAACCCGAAAGCTAATACTTAAATACATGACATAATTTACATCTATCACGTCTTCTTCTTCGGGAGAAAGTTTTCAATTAAAAATATTTAAAGAAAGTAATTCAACAAGAGGATTATTAGGAAAAATGTGGATAGACCCATTCTGTTTTTATACATACTTAGAAGTGAGCAGTATTGTAATGCAGTGACTCCGTGTATCATCAAGCTTGATTCCTTTAGCCTTATTGCGCTGCCTATTGCTAGAACTAAGCATATTTGACCTTTGTATTATTATTATTAAATGATTAAATGATCCATGTGTTTATACATGAAAAATAATGATAACAATAATAATAGTTCTTTTTGCTTAAATTTTCACTCCAATAAATATCTGTAATGGGTCTAAATATAATATAATATATATATATATATATATCATGACTATAATTATCTTAGGTATATAACTATATTTTGTATATTTTTGTATTATATATATATTTATATGCGACCCGCGGGATTATAATGTTTTTCCGAAGTGGCAGACAAGGGCAAAGGCCACCCAAATGCCCTTGTCTGCCCTTTGAGTTTTGTATCTAACCATCTAAACACTTATTCAAGAGTGCTGAATGGAATAAATCTAAAAATTCTCATACTATATTATAATAATTTAAATAAGTTAACTTACGGCAATTATATAGCGATTCAAATCTCGAGTTATAAAACAAAACAAGCACATAACATCAAAGCTCCTCGAATAATTCAGAATTAACTAAATATCTCTTCATATATTTGCATATAAATAGAATCACATTAAATGACATTTCCACAGAATATATAATAGTATACAAATCCAAACATAACATCTCTATAGCATTTGCTTTTTTTCAGTAGGAAAATGACTCTAACAACCTTAGAAGGTTTTTGTTTCTTTCACCATTACTATGAATGTTTGTATTTTATTCTAAGTACCATCAATGTTGGTAGGTAAAGCATTATACTGAAACGAATAATTATTTTCATCGTCTTTACGCTTTATTCAGCCATTTTTTTGTACAACAAACCTTTTTATATTTAGTATGTAATAGTCCCCCCCCCTTCGGATAGGAAGGCTTAGCGTCGTACATATAGTTCCTAATTTCTTACAGATACATCTCAAGGCATAATCAAAACAAAGCTTTGCTTATTTCTTTAATACTGTTGTTCCATTAGAAAAGAAAGCTGATAATCCCTTAATTCAAACACTTTCATTCAAAACATGTCGCCAAACCATGATTTGATTTCTAAGAAATTTTCAATTACACTTTAGAACTTACAGTATTCTCATAATAGACTTGAAGTACAATAAAATTAATTATCCTGTATTATTGAATCTTTTTCGCAGCAATGTGTTCAGCAAGAAATAGATTAAAAATAACTTGCTGAGTATATAAGTTGCATTATTATTTCATAGGGCACTTGCATTCATTAAACAATTAATAATATTTTAATAAATTGTTTCACTCAGATTCTTTAAGGAATTAGACACTTGATAGGAGCTTGCTTCGAATAAAAATTAAGAATTTCTCAAATAAAAAGGAAGACCGAGACAGCTGTTTTTAAAATGGAATGTTGAAACAATGTGCAAAAATAAACAGACTGAATAAATGTTATCAGGAACAAAATGCTTTGTTGCTGTTATCTTTATTATTGTACCTAATATGAAAAATAATCAATGAAATATTTTAAATGTAAGAAAGTAAAACAAAATCAGAAATGGAAAATATATGTGGCTTGATATTTTTCAGCGTAAGTATTATTTTTTTAAAACGTACATTAGAAAATGTTTGAATAACTTTCGAAGTTTTCAGTGCCGTCAGATGCTTGGTACCAAAATGATCAATTTAAAATAATGAAAAAAGAGGAATTTTCCTTCATATTTGTGTTATACAATTTTTTGCAGGTGTATATGATAATTTCTAGAATACTTCATTTTCTTTATAAATTATACATTGTAATGAATAAAGAAATCTTAAATAATCCAGACGTAGTAACGATTAATTAATTATGCAATAATTGCAAAATAAATAACAAAGTATTAGTATGTTATCATAATCTACTTTAATTTTACAAACCAGATGCCTTAATTGTAAGACTTGTAACTAAATCTAAAACAGTCTAAATATGTTTAAAACATATTTTTTTACAAAATATGCTTTAAATATAATAATTGCGACAATTAATATACATTTTATAATTTTAAAATCTTATTTGTTTTTAGACATATGTAGATAAACTTATATTATTTGGCAAAAACATACTTCTGTAAAATTTTTATTCTGCACCTTTAAGGTACTTTTAAAAGTATTTAAATAAAAGAATCAACAGAGGAATAACAGTAATGATATACGATGATTTAAATGATATGCGGTAAATACAAACAGTAGCTCAAGCTCATAAGTATTTTATAACCTGCCGTTTAAAATGACATGCATTCTAAAGGCTAAAACGTATTCCAATATTTTTATCTCATATTATTTTTTTTCAAATACGCATAACGAAAGATTATTTGAAATATTTGCATTTAACACTATTCATATTCTCTAGTGTAACAAAACATACATAGAAACATTTCCGTTGTATTTCTCCCAGGTAAGAAACATTTATGCATCTTTAGCTAGCATAACTGCCGAAAATACCTTCTAGCCTCGAAGCAAGTCATTTTCTCGGAAATAATATCCTATTCTCTTATGATTTCTAGAAGGCAGGGTTGAGAATATTAAAGAAAATATAAGTAAAAAGGTCGTGTTCCATGTTCCCCTTGGCCTATGCAGAGTTTCATATTACTCTTTCATTTCGTTTGTGATGCAATCCCTAATGAATATCCAGAGAAAGTTTTGCGAAGAAAAATGACGCTATCGACCTTGCGTCAAAAGGTAATACAAAAAGAAACCGTACGTCATGAATTAATATTTACTCATGAAGAATACGAATCAGGTTGAACGATGATTTCTCCAGCTTCTTTCTGTGAAAGGTTTCTGATTCTGAAGATTACACGTCAATGTGTTTCCTTCAGGGAAATAACACATTGCAAAGCTCATGTGACGCTTTACATTCGACAGATCCATTATTTATTGTAAAATGTATGGTTTTCATTTGCATGGTGTTCACTTATTCAGTAGCTCAGATTCCAAATCCAAGTGAGATTTGATGCAAATAATATGATATTCATTTCCAATCAGAGAGAAATTTAAAACTCAAGTAGCAGAGGTCCGTATCGTTTTCAAATACTCTTGATGATACTTAAAAGCACTTTTTTTTCATGAAATGAATGGATTTCAAGTACCAAAGGAATATTTTATCTGTCCTATTATTTTACTGCTCTTTATTCACATGTAATTTAAAAAAAATATGCAAGAAATTTATATAATGGTAAAATATAAATGTTTATTTAATTGGAATGTTTTAATATATTACTCGATGCCACAATGAAAGATATTAATGCTGTTTTGATAAATAATTTTTTCTTAAAATTTGGATTTACAAAACATGATACATTTTTCTGTCAATTATCTCCTAATAAAACTAGCTTTTAGCAACCTACATGAGCAAGCGTGTAATGAATTGCATGTAATTTTTTCTTTCTTTTTAAATTTATTAATAATAAAATATAGATTTCAAGCAAATGGGCAAAATGAATTCATTGCAAATTTTCACATGACTATTTTCACAATTATTTGAACATTATCTTTATCTTAATTGAGCTGATACTGATTGATACTGATGATGATGAAATTGTGTCCATGACGAGATCAAACCAAACAGTACCATGGGCTGAAGAGGGCTGTTCCGGCATTATATTCAATATTATCCACATAGAGGCATGTTGACAAAAATAGGTTCAGTTGCTTTCTCTCAACGCGACAAAAGCCCGCGCTTGATTGGAAACGAAACTTTCAATGACAGTGACATTATCAATAATTTTATAGATTATGAAGACGGACAAGAAGAACTAGATTATTAGAGAGCGGATAAAATATATGCAAGGATACAGCTTTCCAAAAAATTGGAAAAGCATTTTCTTAAAATAGATACCAATTCCGAAAGGAGATTGAAATTCCAAAAAGATCTTCGATCATACATATCTGATTATTGTGACGTTTACAAGCAACTGACCAACCGACCTTCATCGCAAAAACTTATCTCTGAATTTATGGTGCCCAAAAATAAAACAATTGAAATTGTATCTTCAAGTGACGAAAGCGAATGTGAACTAATTCATCATTGGAAGATGCGAGCCTTGAATTCCGATGAGTAGCAGTGAATTATGTATGTGCATTTTGAAAAGTTCTCTATGTATACAACGGGAAACTAAAAGTTTTAAAAATGCTTCCATGTGTAATCTAATCTTTTTTTTTGTTATGGCAGTACTTTCTCATGAATTTCGTAAGTAATTGCGTGTTTTCTAAGTGCGACTTTTTTAATTTGGACCCTCTCCATCACATAAGAAAATTCTGTAGTATTTCGACGTATTTGTTTGTTATTTATAAGAATTTATGAAATTTGTGAATATTTTTTGTACGGTTTTTTTAGGCAGTCTGTATCTACCGAACAAAACAGAATTTGTTGTATTCATCATAGTTTTCTACAAGATTTTTTTCACGTCTACACTACACAAGTCAATCACTTGTGATAACAAACTATCTGCAGCCATTGTTTTAAATTCCCCATCATTATAAAACTATTCCAAAATGCAAGCACTGTGTTTGCTATTTGAGAGTTCTTGCGTCTCCATTGTATCGATTGTCACTAAAGCTCTTGAGTTTTCTAAGCTACCGGAGCTTTTCTCTTGTGACAGTGTAATCCAACTGTTCCAACATTCTCTCATAACATTGGCTCAAAAATAATAAAGCTATAAATATTTTGTCTTTTTTTTATATTTATCAGAAATCAGTTTGGATGCACCAAAGCACAATATCCTCTTTTGGAAGTTTTGGGGAAATATTTTGTACAAAACCGAGAGTAAAATACTTGGAAATTAATCTGACCAAGTGGTAACCGTCAATTCTTATGTCAAAATACGCAACTAATCATCCCTGACTGGAGGGAAGAACAGTTTGTGCTTCATCATGGTTATTGTCTTACATGTCCGAGGCGGACCACAAGCAATTACGTATTTCGCAGTCACCGGACAGTAAGCATAGCATCTGACTATGAATGAGTGCATCTGGAATTTTATTTTTAATAAAAAAACAACTCATAGTCAGTGTTTCAGATGTAGTAGGCCATTTAGAGCGTTTAACTATCGTGAATATTTTATCCAACAAATGAATTGTATAAACATCTGTCAGGAATTTAAACTTCATTTGATTTTGCGCAATGCATAGAAGGACCTGAAATCCATATACTTTTCTGCAAGTGCAAAACATTTGCATAGTTACAGTCCCAATTGGATCCTATGTTTGTAAAGGCCTTCGTGCGAATGTGATATAATTAATTATAATAATTAAATATAAATTCTTATGAATTCACATTTTGTGTTAATTTCAGGGATTTCTTTATGTAAAAAATGGCAACATAGTGGTAAAGATTGCATGTTTTAAGAATGTTAACGCTTTTGCTGAAGTTTGACTTCAAGCAAAAATATTTAGCGTTTTTTTACATGCTTAGTAGAACAGAATAGGCTATAAACCGGTTTTTAAAATTTCACGTGATATTATGCATAAATTTGAAAAGTGAGGTGGAAATTTTATGTAAGCTTATTTTCTTGATAGTAGTTTCTAACTATTGTTCATAACAGTCATCTCGAGTTATCATTTAGTAGTTTGTTTTAAGGTATCCGACTACTTGCGACAACTTTTTTTAAACAAAATTGGACATTGTTTGTAGTTTTTAGAATTAATTGGTATATTCCTTTCAAAAAACTTGCTAAAATTAAGAAAATAAAAATAAATTGTTATTACTAAAATTGGAACAAATTGATAAAATTTACGAAAAATAAATGGGTCCCATTCTGTACCTAAAGTTTTTGAACAGATTTTCAATTTTTCAATTCTGATGTGTTGCTATGTTATTCATTTTTGAAATGACCTTCAACAAAGAGATATTTTAATTTTTACAAAAACTAGAGCCCTTTATCATTTTCATTATATGAAATTTCTTAAAAAAACAGTGATTATATTAACATAAGGGACTGCATAATTTGTAATAAAACAGTGATTGATAAATCGGAAGCTTAAAACACTTCTACTATTATACAGAATATACACAAAAAATTTCATGTCATAGTTTCAGTCATAGTAACATTTATAAAAAAACAAAGACGTTTTAAAGTATGACATCTTGCTTAAAATAATGACATTTGCTTTAACGAAAGCACTTGTAGTTTTTGTTCTAGTGAAAGAAAAATAATAAAGCATGCATTTTTATAAAGCTAATAAGATAGTTTGTAAAATAAAATTATAAAAAAATTGCCAGTTTTTGGCTAAATTCACAATTTTAAGGCTTGTCGGATACCTTAACAGAATAAAACACAACTCTAAGTAGAAAGTAATAGAAAAGAAAAGAACATCTCAACTGTCAAATACAAACTGTAATCGATTTACCATTCTTTCTATTTAAGTGAATTTCAAATTTTATTCATTTTCAGTCTTTACATCTCTCTCTCTCTCTCTCTCTCTCTCTCTATATATATATATATATAAATACATATACAGTGAGAGAAAGAGGGATAAAGAGTATATATTTATATCAAATGCTCAAGTTTCAACCATAAGGAAGCAAACACAGAACATGCCAATTTCTAATTAATTAAATCACACTCAACTGTAACCGTCGAAGCAAATTGTAGAACAATCTTTCAAATACTTTCGAAAACTGTAATCACTTTCCAAATTACTTCACCCTTCCCTTTCTTCGTATAAATACTTTTCAAGTTGTACTATTATCTAAACTCAAGCTTAAAGTTATTTTCCTTGGTTATACGTTCATTCTCTTACAAGGGGAGGAGACTGATTTCATTTCGAACTGAGTCTCCTCTCCTCAAATTAGTAACGCGGGTATTAAGCTCCAATTAAAGGAATAAAAGTATAACTGTAAACCGTTATAGATAACGGAAAACTACTTTGTCCTTTGAGGATATTGGATCAGATGGCGTTGTTAAGGGGACGAATAGAGATTTGAAGAAACAATTGCTTCGAAGTGTCTTGGTCTCCTTATTGCTCTTCCGATGGACATAGTTTCTTCAATTTGAAACCTATCGACGAATTGCTCGGACAAAGGGATTAAGGTATTGATAGCTTTAAAACTGTCCAGACAAATTGTTTTTGCGCAGTTTGCTAGGTTTATTTTTATCTGGAGTAAGCTATATTATTTTTACAGTAATTCTAAAATTGATTTCCTATAAAAATTTCCAATAAGTATTTTCAATTTATTACTTCTACAGTATAACTTATATTTTTTGTAAGCTACTGGTTGTTAAATACACTTTTCCTATGTCCTTAATGGCAATTAAATGATGTAAATTTCTTTAATGATTATTTTTATTTTTTAAATGAAACTACCTGAAGAAATCCATCTCTTCCAAATTTCCAAATTAAGAAGGCATTTCAACCATTTCAGTTGTTAGAAGTAACATTTTTTAAAAACATTTTATGTAAGTACATTTCCTTTCAGGTTGAAAAATTTCAATATTTAACGGAATGCGATTAATTACTGGAAATGCGATGAACACCAGGTATAATAACATTAATATATATAAATGGATGGTTATTACATTTGTTTATCTGGTACTCTCTCTCTCTCTGATAATAGATTAGTAGGTAAAAGTTAATTCCTATTCTGTTTCGAAATTCTTTTAACCTTGAAATGAAATGCATTTTACTTCATGTAATTTCTATATATACACTGATATATATATATATATATATATATATATATATATATATATGTATACTGAAGAATCATTGCATTATGGACACCTCCTTAATAAGAAGTTTTAGGACATCACCATTCACCCTTAAAAGTCTCTGTACCAAGCGAGCCGCATATTTGACAAATTGTTGACAAGTAGTGTGAGGAATATGATACCAGCACTCGGCAAAGGGACTTTTATTTCTGAATATTGCAGGAAAGTAGCGAGATGGCAAGCTTTAGGTTTTCAAGGTAGAACCAAGCATTTTCGATTGGGTTCATGTCAGACAAATTTGGATGTGATGACTTAGATTGAAATTCGACAAACTGTACCTCAAAGCACTCCCGGACTTATTCGGCTCTGATGGCATGGTTCTTTATTATGCTTTTTGGTCATCGCTATTACCTCTCCCCCACGGAAATCTTGTTGCATGGATGGATGCAACTGGCTCACCCTGATGTTCATAGGACACTGACTTCAAGGATTCTTCTATGAGTTTATGGGTTTAATTTCTTACATTGAAAATATCACCCACACCATAATTTCACGGTCACCAGTTCCCATATGACATACTCAGTACCCGATTGCCAGAGTTTGAAATTGAAAATTAGTGTAATCTTACTCGACCATCAAAAAGTTTTACCAGTAAATATGTCTTGTTGGAATATGCGATTTTCTTCAACTGCACAACTGCCCAATACCAATTTTCCACGGACAATTGCCGGTGGCAATAAAGTTCCATCAGTGCAGGAATACGAGTGCCGACTGCGATGCCTCATACGCTCTTTTCTGAGTTCAATTCACCTTGGCCAGGAACGTCTTAAGACCTTGAGGCCCTGGGCATCTACGCAAAAATAGATCCTGGGCCCCGATGCAAAAGTATATCTTGGGTCCTTAAGCGAAAGTAAGCCCTGGGCCCAAACACAAATATAGGCTCCACCTATGACCCATAAGAGTAGACAGCACATAGCATACGTTGCCAAATACTTGTACAAACAATAACTCGAAACAAATAAATATGTTTGACTGAAACAATCGCACAAACCAGCTCTATCGACTGCTGCTATTTGACAATGAGTAATAATGGTATATGGTGGTAGGTTTAGGCCCATACATGGACGGCGGTCATCACATGTAACCAGTTAACATATCGATCTAAATTCCCAGTTTTTCGGATAATACAGACGGAAATAACATTTGAACGTCGAGATTATTTGAATTATCATCTTATTAAGTCTGAATCAAGAACGAAATGAGACCTTCATTGTGACCGAGGCTCTGGGCCCAGGCTAATTGGCCCATGCCTTAAGACGTCCCGGACCAAGGCTAACAAAAAACTTGACCGGCGACTTGTCGTTTCATCATGCATGTACCGTTTTGGATATGTATTCACAACGTGGGCATTCTATCAAAAGCTTCGTTTCTGAAATTGATACTGTCCAGTGCCAAGTCATAAAAATTTGTCATCGAAATCTAATAGAAAATTTTTATTTAAAAAACTATTAATTAAATATTTTAGGGGTTCCTAAACCTATGCTCACGTGCATAAGGCTGGGAACCCCTAAAATAGTGCATGTTCGTTTTATATATCCCTTCATTAGCATCGCTGATAATAAACATTTATTAAAACATATAAATACAATATATATATATTATATATATATATTTCAGCCTTTGTTTTGTTTTGAAATTGTATTTGGGTCCAGATTTTGGCAATAACTAGTTTATTGTACTCAGATTTAGCGCGGACTCTGCATTTCAGTATGCAATTTTTGGGTAAGTTACCTTTTCCTTATAATGGATTTAGATTTCCTATCCATTATTTCCAATTGGTATTTGCTCGGTATTATTAACAGAAAAGAGGGAAGGTTGGCTGGCCAAAAAACATGTTCAACCCCACTTTTATACAGAAAAAATTTTTTAAGGAAAATTTTATGTATACAATCTGTCCTAAGTCAGCAATGTTGATAATACTGAAGCATCCATTTTTTATATTTTACTCTGTTATTTGAATTTTTCATATCTCCTTCTAAATTCTGTTGTCTTGTTATCTAGCAATTGCTATTCTTTTAAGTATTAATCATGTTAATTCATCTCTCTCTTGTAGAGAAATTTTCATTATATATATATATATATTGTCTAATGAATATTTAGATTTTCTTACAAACTAATTTTATCACTGAAAGCCGTTTTTACTTTTACATGATACCTTACACGTTCCTTCTCTTCTAAATTTTTTAAATTCTAGTAACATACGCAATAAAGGGAAAAGTTTTTGCATGAAAACCTATTTTTAACCCTGCATTCTTAGCTTTAAACTATACATTTGTGAATGTATTACTGTGACTATTTTACCAGTTCCTGTAATATTTTGAAATTTCCTTGCTGATTATTTTGTTTTAAAAGAAGAAAACAATCAGTTCCTTGAATATTTGCATAAATAACTTTGAGGATAAAAATTAAGATGGTTGAAAAAATTAGACTCTCTCGAATAAAAAAAAAAAGCGAAAAATATCTTCTAAAAACCACTTATATTGTATTAAAAATTACCTCTGACAAATAATATAGAAATTCGTAAGAATGATGATATTTTAAAACAATGTTTTTTGTTTCCCATATATGGAATATATGAGTTTGTTTTAAATATAAGCTGTATTTGATCTATACATATATATGAAACAATTAAAAACTTCTTCTTTGGTGAATTGAGGTATTTCTTCACAATCTTTATTTAAAAAAAGGAACTATTCGAAAATTTGGTGAAAATGATTTTGCACCTCTATGTGTAAATTTCCTCGCTATGAAAATGAATAATTTAACAGTGTCTGAGTATGCACTGAATATGAAATGGCGAAATCTCTTCAACGGGCACAGTCTTATTACTCGTGATCCATTTATGAATTTAGAACATTGTCTAGACAATGGATGTATTTAAGAAGTTTTTGTAGAATCATTTTTAATACAATGAAAATAAAGAACACCTTATGTAGACGTGGAAATTTTAGAATGAAAAAAAAATTATAATATGAAAGTGCTCTGATGCCTATGAAAACGGTAAATGAAAAAAGTATGAAAGTAAATAAAAAAATAAATGTATAAATTCCAACAATTTTTGAGATAATGGGATGAAACACTATTTTTAAAGTTATGTTATACGAGTCCATGGAGATTTTTATAAATTGGAGGATAAAAAGTTGTTGGAAACCCTATATTGAGACTAATTAAATCTGTAAAGAAAAAGTCATACAATTCGAAGAAAGTTATTATGTACTGAATTTATGAGATGAGAGTTTTTATTTATTATTTTTTCAACATGACATTCTGATAAAAATAAATTATTAGTTACTAGTTTGTTAAATTTCTTAAAGATTAAGAATCACACAAATAAAAAACACATCTGCACCATATATATATATATATATATTATATACATTATTTTCCCCCAATAGAGAGAGAGAGGAATTTATTTGTTCTTGCAATTTGCTGAATAATTTCCTGATATTTAAAGTAAAATATAGGAAATGTTTCCTATACATGAATATTATACATTACATTATTATATATTGTGAATATTATACATTATATTATTATTACACACTTCCTTTACATTTTTCATTGCTAACCATACGCCTACATTACAGTAAAAATACTTTTTATACGTGTGTATTTTACATCTTTTTGAACTGGAATAAATCCTCCCCACTAAATTTGTTTCTTGTAAAAGACTCTCTATATATTTCAAATAAAATCTCATGAATAAAACTATGAGCAATTTCTATTAAAACAATTTTTTCCTTCTTTTTATTTACAATAACAATCCCTGCACCATATTTAATCTCAACACACTTTAATTCATTTAATATTTCAAATTAGTTTAAAATAAGCTTGATCTAGTTAAGACATTGAAATAAGTGATTTTAGAATGAGTGTTTATACATTTAAACCTTATTATTATTTTTCTTTTATTTTAATCTCTGTAATACGTTATCTTCGAATAGATCATGTTATAATTCAACATGTTTGTTAAAATTCTAAATATTTGCTTTAATTCATGAAGCTTTTGACAGGTATTATGATATCAATACGAGGTTTCGTAATCAAATTCTGTCCAAAACTTTCTCACACATCAACCCGCCATAAGCAATGATTTAATGATAACCCAATAAATTGCGGAATCATACGGCAGAATAATTATTGTGTTTCTATGGTAACGAGAAATGTGTGGATGGAAAGGTTTCATAGATAATTATTTTGATATGTTAAGGGATGGTAACTGAATAAATAAATAGTACTTCTTTGGAATAACATTATCATAGAAAAATAATAAGGGTTAACTATTTCGACTTGCTAAATAATTATAACCGAATAGATAAACAATATGTTTTTAGAATAACATAAACATTAAGAAATAATCATTAATAAAGAAATTCAAAAAAATTTAAGAAATAATTGTTTCAAAAAAATATTAAAAATGTAACCTTTAAGGAATGTGTATAATGTTGCTAAGCTTTATTTTATGTTACTTTATAAAAAAAAAAAAAAAAAACGTAAATATTGAATAAGAAAACAATGTATAAATTCATTTTTTGTCACAGAAAAAACTTGTATTTAAATTAAAAGTTACCAAATAGCAGACGATTTAAAATGAGCGATCGAAGAGAGATTGCAATCAGAATTATATTCAAGAATTTTTATTCAGCCTCTAAATGTTTATAAAAAAAAAGTAGTCGAAATATAGAGAGAGAGAGTAATTTAAAAAAGGAATTTAGTTTTGCATTTAAAATAAATATATTTTTCGTTTTAGTTTATCATTTTCTCCTTAGTTCCTAAAAAATGCAGAAATATGAATGCAGTTTGCAAATTGTAAGCATTTTTGCAGCTATATTTAAATACTTTTTTCATAATTTAATTAATTCTGACATTTATTTTCTCAATTTCCGCACTTCCTATTTCAAACTTTTACCTTTGAAAAAGTGTTTGACTTATTTAAGGTAGAGTTTTCAGCATTATATTTCAGGTGCATATGTTATTATTACTTAATTTTTTTTAAAATTTATTCATACTGAATTTTTTAATTACTGAATTTTTTAAAAAAATAGCAAGTACAAAGTTACGAATAAAAATATGCATGCTTTTATCTGAAGTACTATAAATGCATACATTACATTTTCTCTAACAAATTTTTGAGAGTATTTAAATTAGATTTCCAATAAATTTATTTAAAAAAAAATTGAAATACGATGTTTTAGTATGCAAAGCTTTGCTAGAAAATATT
Organism: Trichonephila clavata; assembly: GCA_019973975.1. NCBI lineage: Eukaryota > Metazoa > Arthropoda > Arachnida > Araneae > Nephilidae > Trichonephila > Trichonephila clavata. The sequence goes on from BMAO01019327.1 coordinate 228,457, forward strand.
ATTGCAAGCAAACTTTTCATAGCTATTTTTCCTTCAGAAATAATTCCATTTTTCGATAAAAAATAAAACATTTGCAATAAAAAAAAGATTTCATCATAAAGTTAGCGAATTCAGGATATAAGGTTTCAAATATTTGTGAAAAATAATGCGATTTTCATCAGTTTATTTGTTTCACAAACTAACTTTGACTACTAAAGCACTTAATTCTGATTTTGATATTTATTATTATTATAATAAGGGCTATTTGCCAGAGGGTATTTTGCAGTCTTTTAAAATATTACCTTTTCACTTCAAAGCTCCGAAACAGATTAAAAATAATAATAATCAGAGAATATCGAAATACTAATATATATATAAGAGTAGAGGAAGATTAAATCTTTTAAGAGAAGTAGAAATTTAAATTTAAAAAAAAGAACTTCCAAAATAATCAAAAGCAATTTG